>JAHHQI010000806.1:0-35677 GCA_028274465.1 Plantago ovata | reverse complement strand
TTTATTTCGCATACTTTGCTTGATTTTATGAATCTTTCCATCTTTGAGTTGCTTCCCTTGCAATCCTAGGAACAATTCACTTTTCTTTCCATCTATACTCATTTCAACCTTATTTGTCATGAGTTTGGCAACATCATCACAAAGTTGCTTGTCCTTAGATCCAAAAATTATGTCATCCACATAAATTTGAACTAAGAGTATTTTACCATCATGGTACGTGGTAAAAAGTTTTGTCAACTTCACCTTTCTTGAAACCATTTTCCAGCAAGAACTTAGCCAAGGTATCATACCATGCTCTTGGTGCTTGCTTTAGACCATATACAGCTTTCTGAAGCTTGTATACCATCTTGATTTCTGAGGGAAGTTCAAAGCCAGGGGGTTGTTCTAGGTAGACTCTTCAGCAAGTTCACCATTTAAGAATGCACTTTTAACATCCATTTGGTAAACAATGAAGTCATTGTGAGCAGCAAAGGCCAAGAAAAGCCTAATTGCATCCAATCTTGCAACTGGTGCATAAGACTCATCATAGTCCAATCCTTCAGTCTGACAGTAACCTTGAGCAACTAAACGTGCTTTGTTTCTTGTTACTTCACCAGACTCGCTCAGCTTGTTTCTGAACACCCACTTTGTACCAATAGCTTTCTTGTCTTCAGCAAGTGGCACAAGTTTCCAGACTTTGTTTCTTTGAAATTGATCCAGTTCTTCTTGCATTGCTTTATCCATTCAGAATGCTTTAAAGCTTCTTCTATGGTTTTAGGTTCAATTTCTGAACAAAGCAAGAGAACAATGATTCTACTTCTACGACAGTTGCTTCTTCAGCAAGTCCATGAGTAGCTTGGATCTAGTCACTTGGCGTTTATTAATATCGCCATCATATCCGTAGAGGGATGATCTCTAATCCATTTATTAACAGGTTTTCTGTTTGTTGGATCAGGATATGTTTGCTCATCAGCATGTGACTCTTCAGTATGTACTTGTTCAGTACTACTGGGAATTTGTGTCTCTGCTGAGATTGTTCATCAGCAACTGCTTGTTCAGCATTGCTTGATTGAGATTCATCAGCAGGCACTGGAGATTGCGTAATTTCAGCAACTTCCGGAGCAACTGCGTCTTTTGCTGGAAATTTTTTGTCGTGAACTATATATATCTTGTCATGACTAGGGGAGGAGAGTCATTGTCAGAATCATCATTTAGTTCAACTGACTTGATTTGCCTAGCATCAGATTCAGTTCTTTGCTCATGTATGATTAGCTTTTTCATACATTCTGATATTTCTTCTTCAGCAGGCACACCTTGTGACTTTTCATAGAATACAACATGCACAGATTCTTCAATCTTTTGTGCCTTTTGTTGTAAACTCTATAAGCTTTACTATGCAAGGAGTAGCCAAGAAATATCGCTTCGTCTGCCTTTGGTTGAAATGTTCTTAGGTATTCTCTACCATTGTTAAGAACGAAACACTTGCAACCAAATACTCTTAGATGAGTGATGTTAGGAGGTCTTCCAACAAACAATTCATAAGGAGTTTTGTTGTATTCCTTAGTAATCAAACATTGTTTTGAGTATAACAGGCGGTATAATCGCTTCAACCCAATAAGCCTCACTTATTTCAGTGTCAGCAAGCATTGTTCTTGCGGCTTCTTTCAGGGTACGATTCTTCGTTCAGCAACACCATTTTGCTGTGGTGTTCTTACTGAGGATACTGATGTTGAATACCTTTTGAGGTACAATATTCAGTTATGTACTGGTTTACAAACTCAGTACCATGGTCTGTCCTTATGACTTTTACCTTGTCATTTTTCATGACTTCAAGCTTATTCAGCAAGTTAGGTATTTCAGTCTTGGTTTCAGATTTGTGCTTGATGAATACTACCCAAGTGAATCTTGAATAGTCATCTACCACGACTAGACCATACTTCTTACCAGCATAGCTTGTTGAAGAAGATTCAAACAAGTCCATGTGCAAGAGTTGTAAAGGTTTTGTAGTTGACGGTACTGCCTTGTTCTTGAAAAAGATTTGGTTTGCTTTCCTTGCTGACATGCATTGCAAACACCATCCTTCTTAAAAGTAACCCTAGGTAATCCAACTACAAGTGCCTTTTTAGACAGCTTATTCAGCGTCTTGAAGTTTAGATGACTTGTTCGTTTATGCCATAACCATGCTTTTTCAGCAAGGCAATCATGATCTGAGACAAGGCATTTTTCAACGTTTGCTGAAGACCAATCAACGGTGTACAAGCCTCCTGATCTTCTTGCAATCATTATTACCTTTTTAGTCTGAAAATCTACAAGTTTACATTCATCACTTTAATTTCGATGAAGTATCCTTTGTCAGCAAATTAACTCATGCTGAAAAGGTTAAACTTAAGATTTTTGACATAAAGAACTCCAGTAATGGTTGTGCATCCTAACTTAACATCACCATAGCCTTTTGTAGAACCGGAGCCTCCACCAGCAAACCTTATTGTTGGACATTTAGACCACCGTCTATAGTTTATAAGGTTATTCTTGTTGCCCGTCATGTGCTTTCCACAACCACTATCAAAGTGCCATATTGCATCGTTTGTCTCCGTGGCTGAAGTCTGCACAATCAAGAGCAAACAAGTTAATTGTCCAATGATGGATGTCCATTAACATGTTCAAGAATGCGTCCAGTGGAAACCCAAGTCTTAAGTTTTTCAACTTTGACTTGTTTTCTACTTGCTGAGGAACTAGGAGGTTTTGAGCTGAAAGACTTTTGACCCGTGCTGGTCAAATCAACTTTCTGATGTGGTGTCTTGCTCTGTTGACCTTTTTGCTGAACATACTTTTCAGTAAGTTCTTTTCTAGCATGGTTCCTTCTAGTCCTAGCATTGGGAGTCTTTTCAGAACTCTTAGGCTTGATTTTCTTCATCTCTTTGAAGTATCTTTGCTGACTTTGCTTGTATTCATGAAAGAGTTGACTTTGCTTGGTTTTGAAACCTAGTCCACTTTTCGGAGAATGTTGAGCTTTAGCTTCAGCAACCTTACTTGATTCAGGTTTGTCAGCAAAGGACTTCTGATTACTTTTAGTAATCTTGTCTTTAGTCTTAACAACTTGCTTTTCAGCAACTTGTTTGGCGGAATGCTTCACAGCATTCTTCTTCTTTCCAGTTTGCTTTTCAGCAACCTGTTTTCCTTTTAAAGTCTTGTTACTTTGAGTAGCAACAGCGGGCTTTATGGTCATAGGTACTTGATTGCTTGTTTCAACAACCTTAAATTGACCAAACTGATAGATTTCTGGTAAACCACTATCAGTAGCACGTACAAAGGAGATAGGTGATTTATCTTTTCTCAAGATTTCTACATCATCACCTTCATACATTGCGCCTAAACCTTCCTTCTGAGATGGGTCTCTCAAATAAGAGTTTAGTTCAGTCAGCGTATTACTTGCTTCCACATAGGATTTGAAATTGACTTTCATCTTTTTCATCTCTTGGATTTCAGCAAGTAACTTTAGAATTGAGGACTGATATTCTTCCAATTATAATGCCATTTGAGAATTCTTCTCTGCAGCTTCAGCAATCAACTTCTTAAGACGCCTTATTTCAGCATCCTTTTCTTCTGTCTCTTCCTTCAGCAAGACGTACTTTTCAGTAGTTTGCTTGGTCAGAGTTTCAGCAATTTGTAGTTTTTCTTGCTGTTTGCTGAGAGTTTTCTCAAATCTTTCGATTTCTCCTTGAATCTTGTCAAGGTCAATCTCGTCTTCACTTTCTTAGTCTAAGTCAGAGGTAGGATTGTTTACCTGACCGGCCATGAGGCAGAATTCGTAGTTTGACACGTCTGGATAAGCTTCCATAGCTATTCCACACACTTCTTTGCCAATCTCTACGTCTAGAGTGGCTTCTTCATCGTCGGTGTCTGAACTTTCATCCTCACTGTCTTCGGAGCTAGTATCAATACACAATGCATCAATTTTTGCTTGAAGCTTCTTCTTTTCTTCAGCAATAAAAGCTCTTTTGAACTTCTTCTTCTTCTCAGCAGATTTGCCTTTCAGCAAAGGGCAATTAGCTTTGAAGTGTCCAGGCTTTTTGCAGTAAAAACATAGGTCATTTCCAACTGCTGGTTCTTCTGATGAAGTAGCTTGCTGAGCTTGCTTGTTCAGCGAGCTAGTCTAATTCTTGTACTTATGGTAGTTGTTACCGAGATGCTTTTTCAGCTTCTCTTTTGCTTTTCGCCTTTCAAGTTCCTTGCTGATGAATTTCTTCATGTTTTTGACAACCAAAGCATTTTCATCAGTAGGTTCTTTTTCATTCTTCTTTTCAGAAGATGACGGCTTTGCAGCAAGAGCAATGTTTTGCGATTTTTCAACAAAGACACTTTCTCTTTGCTTTGTCTCATAGTTGACAGTAGCAAGATGAGAGAACAACTCTGTTGGTGTAATGTCTGGCATTCCTTGATTATAATAGAAATTCTGAGTGTGGATCCATTCTTGATTCAAACTTCTGATGATAGTTTTCACTTTCTCAGAATCTGAATAAAGGTTTCCAACACCCAATGCTGTCATTTCACTAACAAGAGTTGTGAATCTGAAATCCAAGTCTTCCAGTGACTCGTTTGCACCTTGCTTAAAGTTTTGAAACTTTAATTTAAGTACTTCAAGTTTGTTTTCCTTGGTCTTGTCAGATCTAGCACAAAGATCTTGAACCATTTTCCAAGCTTCCTTTGTAGTCTTAGCACCCCACAGTTTGCACTGTATGGTATCCGGAGTTGATCGAATGATGATATTTCTTGCTTGGCCATCAAGAAGGAATCTCTTAGCTTCGTCAGAAGTCCATTCCTCTCTTGGTTTTGGCACAACCGTATCTGATGGTTCGCCTAGGATGGTTTCCTTTCCAGCTTCAGTGGTCTTGTGAGGGAAACTCCTTTCTACCTTGGTGATCTTGATAGGTCCGTCATTAATGACGGTGACCATCTCATCACTAATGGCCTCAAGATGTAGCATCATGTTGTTTCGCCATTTCTCGTAACTTTCCAGCTTCAGCAAGGGAGCATCTCCTAAAGACATCCTGTCAACAAAGCACTACCAAACTGATCAAGTGAGAGTGATTTACGGAAAGCACCTAAGGGGATCTAGGTTCAGTGCAGAAGGTTAAAGAACCTCCTGCTCTGATACCACTTGTTGGTCCCTTTAAACAACAAGAAAAGACTAGAGGGGGGGGGGGTGAATAGTCTTTTCAAACTTTCGTCGTTTAAAACTTTCTCAGCAAGTGCTTATTACTTTTCAGTAATGAGTTTGCTGATACTTAACTTTCTCAGCAAGCGTCAGTTACTTTACAGTAGCTTGGTTTGCTGATACATAAAATCAGAGAGCGGAAGTCTTTGATACAATAAGTGCTCTTTCAGTAAGTAAAGATTTCAGCAAGTGAAGTGAGTGACTGTGTACAGACAGATATGATTTGCTGAAAACTAAATACAGTAAGTAAATCCACTAAGACATGATTGAGGTTCCTTACAATGTCCTATCTAGAGCGATTCAACGGAAACCAAAGCACACTTGCTTTGTCTCCAACCTAAACTAGAGAACTCAACCTTGTTCTCCACCAAACTTGGTACTTTTATTCAGCAAAACTATGCTCGATTAAGTTCTCCCTGAATATCACGCCTGAAAGGGTGTATTTTCAGTTAGAGAGTTTTGGGGTGAGATAACTTAATTATAACTTATTCAGTTACAACAAGTAATCTAAGAAACGCAACTTTGAATACTTTGCAGTAAACAAGTTTGATTGTTTCTGGTGTCAAGACTTGTTCTTGTTCGAAAGAAAGAACACTTAACTAATTTCTTAGCCGAGTTTGTTCTACTTCTTTACAAGTAGCTTTTTCAAGCTTTAAGTCTTGGAACGGATCAATGGCAGTAAGAGTATTTGAAGGTATGTGAGTTTTAAGCACAAGTGAGAGTTTGATCACGTTGTTGACACACTTCAACTCTTTGCCGGATGACCTCTATTTATAGTGAAATAAGGAGCCGTTTGAATTTCAAATTCTAAGGCTTTTGTTCCTTAAAATGTCACTATCTTGCTTTTGTACTTTCAGCAGCGTCCTTGTTTGTCTTCTAGTCTTCATGTCCTTCGCGTGCATGCTTTGCATTTAATGCTCTTTTGAATGAAATTCAAACACTAACATTGGAGCGCAAATACAAGTACTTTCAGCAAGAGGTCACAAATGTTCATCAGCAAGTGGTCAGTCTCAGTTTCAGCAAGCACAACCTACTCTGTCGTATAGATTTTCACATATGCAATGCTGTTGCTGAAGTTTCCAATTTCTGAGCAACATGTGCCTTTGTAGATACCAGTCTTCAGAAATCTTCTAGTCTTTAGTCTTCGAAATCTTCAAGTTTCTGAGCGGTTCTAAATGCTTCAATAGTTTGTTTGTAAAACAAAGTACATCATCAGCAAATGCTTCAATAGGTTGTATTTCTTTTCAGAAAACAAGATACATCATAAGCTTCAACATCAATAAGTTATTTTCTTTTCAGAAAATAAAATACATCATACGCAAAAGAAATAACTTATCTAGCACCTAATCTAAGTCTTCAGCAAACGTTCCTCTTTTACAATGTCCTTAAAATTCTAAATTCCTATAGACCTTAAGAGTACTAGTTATTGGACTTTCGTTAATTTAGCATGGTTAATTGCTCATCAAAATTACAAGTTTCCTAACACTACCTGACGAAATCACCATCAAGAAGGTTGCTAAGTGCGAGTGTTGCAAGAAGGAGGAACTTCTACAGGCTAAGGAAGAAGAGAAGGACCTTGAATCTGACGAAAGTGATGAGGAGCAAGAGGATCCCGAGCCACTCCCTAAAAGTTTCGATGTTAAGGTAGGGATTGGAGAGCTTGAAGATGTCCGTGCCACACTAGACACGGGATCCTACTCAAACATACTCCCTTTGAATGTGTTTGAAAACAGTAGCCTTGGAAAACTATCTGAGCATAGGGCTATTGTGCAACTGGCGGATGGATCCTTTATGAGACCCGAAGGCATTGTGAAAAATGTGTTGGTCAAGATTGGTGAAGCTTCTGTATACACCAATTTTGTAGTTATGCCGGCGTCTGCACCTGGAACGGGGGATGTCATACTCTCAGGGCGAACGTTCTTGACTAAATTACGCTCCGTGATGGACATCTACCAAAGAACTTGCACTATTGAAGTGGATGGCAAGCAACACGTGTTGCAAGCCATATCTGATCCACCTGATCCGCCTGATATTTCTTTCACTACTCACTACTGTGGTCTTGCAGCCTATATTCTTTCTTATTCACAGGTTCGTGGCATGGAGAGGTTATCAATGAAGGGGAAGCCTAGTACCCACAGAAAGAAGAGATAGGCACAGACAGGAGTCGAGTCAAAGACTTTAAACAATGGCGCTATCCGGGAGGCAACCCGGAGTTTTTATCGCTTTCTTTATCGGTTTATTGCATGCATTCATTCTTGAACTATTTGCTTCTCATATGTGAATTTGTTCATGTTTGTGTCGTATATGCTTATGTTTGAGTGAGATTTTTCGAGTGGTTTTATGAGAAAATTGGTTTTGGGGATTAAAAACCACGTTTTTGGACGAAAGGACCGTCTCCCCACATCGGGGAGCGGGGGGCGAATCGCCCCGCATGGGGCGACTCGCCCCACGGTCCCAGAGACCCAAAAACGCGGATCTCCCCCTTCTCACCTCATTTCTTCATATTTTCATCATCCTTCCTCCCCAAAATTCGAACCTTGCGAAAATTACTTCAAAACATAATAACTTCTTCATTTCTTGACCAAATTTGGTGTTCTTTAGCTTCAATCGAAGCCTATTACATGATCTATCTTTTCATCCGAACAGATTTCGTCCTAATGTATTAGATTTTCACATCTGGGGTATCTTCTTATGAACCCTAATTTTCGAATTTGGGGGTTTTCTAGTTTGAGCTTTAATTATGCTTATTTGATGCATGGGTAGGTTGTTTGTGTGATTAGAAGTGTTATTTACTATCAATTGCATGATCAATTATGATTGTTGATTTGGGAATTTTGCTACTAGATGATATATCTTGTTATACAATATGTCTTTATCTTTGATTTCATGCTTATGATTATGTTTATTGGTGTAATGTTGGCGGATTTGAAGATAGAATGCTTAATTGTTGCGTATGAGGATTTATGATGCTAGAATTTTTCGCTACTATGGTATGAATTGAGCCTTGTTAACTAGGATATTGGTTGTCTAGTAAGAGCATAATGTGATGTATTACATGTAGTAGTTACATTGGTATGTTGCATGATGAAGAAGCTAGGCTAGACATTAAAGGTTTGTGGAGCTCGATTGTTGATCTTATCACTTGTGTGTTTTGTTCTTACACTAGCATATGCATGAGTCAGTTTTGTGTCATACGAGGTACTAACTGTTGTTTGTTGGAACCATGCCAAGGGAAAGGAGCATTCCCGTATGATTACTATGAAGTATTGGAGGGGGATCGATTACAACCATGTCAAGAAGAGTGACCTCGTTAGATGTGCGTTCGAGCCAAGGGGTTTTGCAACAACGTCGTGGATTATCCAAGAGGAGGAGCTAGAGTACACCTGGAGTAAGGACTCCTATGCCTATTCATGCACCACCGAAGGGACAGAAACCATTATTACGTCAGCAATCCATCACGAGGACTGCAAAGTCGAGTGAAATGGAAGGCACCGGGACAATCTAGCCGCGACGGATTCAATCTCGAGTTCGCAGTTGCTAGAAGGTTCCGAAGCGCTAGCTTGGTTCCAAAACACAATGACATGGGTGCCCGGCCCCTCTTAGGGGTACCCCTTGACTGCCTCTAAAGGGAGCATCATATAGACATCGGGAGCATCAACTGTAGAGAATGTGGTCGACATAGGAAAAAACGGAAGACAACCTCTGAATATCCGAGCAGCTTGTTGTAACCTCCACGGGGTGTAAAACATTGGAGAGGGTGGTTCTGATACCACTGCCCTTTCCCCTTCAATAGTTCACAACCTGTTGGAGAGATACCGGGTGGAAGATTCCATAACAGAGGCGGCCAATCTTGAAGATTCTCTTCGACGCTAGTGAGGATGTGCGTGACAGTAGTGACAATGAAGACAATAGGGACAATGATGATACAGATGGTTGAATTGGTCCTATCCGATCTAATAATGGAACTACTGCCACTACCACAAGCCCCGATGATCATATATAAGGCTCCCAGAGAAGTCCCAATAACCCACAAGCAGCATACTCAGCCGACCGAGGCCAAACCATGGGGTAACATCTAGTATCACATCTTATTTCCTCATTTTCTTACTGCTAGGGACTAGCGTAAATTTCATGAGGGGGGGTGGGATTTAAGTGATCTAATGTTGTTAGTTTGGAGCTTGGTATTGGTAGGATGAGTATAGTACCTTGCATGTTTTATCCGTCTGCATTTGCATTTGCACGTTTACTGCTTTCTTAGATTTTTTAGGTTGCATTCACTACATTCATCCTAGGATAGTCTTGCATGTTTTATATGGAGTTTATTGCCGAATTTTTTGAACTTTTTTATTGGGTAGATCAACGAACTATGCCATTAATCATATGCTTCATCTCTATGAATTTGTTTGAGGTTTTTCTCGCTTGGCTTGTCACATTTATGTATTGCACTTAGTTAAGCTTGGTAGTCTCGACATCATTTAGTGGTGTTTTCTCTACTGCGGTTTACGAAGGCCTTTATAATAGGATGATGCATGTTAGGGTCTTATGGTTGTTTTCCCGAGTAATTATGTACTTAAGAGGCAACAAGTCTTCACCATGCTTTGAGATTGCTAAATGCCTAGGAAGGAGGTAGTGTGAGGTTGTGTGATCCTTTGTTTATAACCTATTCTTCCGAATAGGTTTGGGGAGGGGGTTACACCATCATTAGACTTGTTTTCGTTTTTCATTTCCGTATCGTGAGTTTGTTTTTCCTTTTCTGTAAATTTTTTACTCCAACCTATTCTTTTGAATAGGATTGGGGAAGTCGTTTGAGTCATTTTTGTTTCTCTTTTTGTTATGCTACTGCTGGCTAAAAAAAAGAAAAAGAAAGAAAAAATTCCAGGAAAAAAAGAAAAAAAAGGAAAAACGAATCTGGAAAGAAAAAAGAAAGGAAAAAAAAAAGAAAAGACCCCAAAAAAGCAAAGAAGGGTCCAAAAAAGAAAGCCAAACAGCAGTTTAGCAAAGTGTTGTGTCTCATTTTCAATTCTTGTAATGTTCGTAATCGTGTTATAATTTTCTATTTTTTATCTTTTTTGTCTTGAGTGTCATCTGTTTTAGACCACCCTCGTCCTGCCATTCAGGAAGTGGTGAATGCTATCAAGGAGGCTCGCGAGAAGGATCGCGACGGGAACATGCATTCTCTGCAGAGTCCTAACCGAGCAGGCGCATTGATGAATGTGTATTTTACACTTTCATTTGAGTCTTTTTCACCTATTTTAGCTATCCTCTATGTTAATTTAGCTATATTTTAGTGAATTTTATTAGAATATTGTCACGTTTCCCTTTAGATTTTATTTTACAGGTTTTGGTTGAAAACGAGGATTTCCGGGCAATTATATTGAAGTTGACAAGGAATTGGTGTTCCAGAAGCCTATTTGGAGTATCTGAAGGTTTCCGGATAGGATTTGGAGTCTAGGGGTCGAATCTGGAGGTTAGAAGGCCACTAGAAGTCGGAAACCGAGTCGGAAAAGGGGAATAAATCCAAAAACGCGTCGAAAACGTGGAATTCCGCGAGATTTTCTCCCGGGCGAATCGCCCGGTGTGTGGGGCGAATCGCCCCACACTATTTCGTAGCCTATATATAGTTGCTCAGTTTTCTCCGAAATTCATACTTTTCCAGACCTATTCTATCACCTTTCTATGTAGTTTTAGGTAGGGACTTCCTAGAGCCTAATCTGGGAGTTCGTAGCTTAGGAGACACTTTTTCATAGCAGATTGGAGCTTGTAGGATTGCAATTCTTCGGAGATTGACAACCTTCGGTAACATTGTATCTTACAGTTTATTCTACTTATTTTTATATATCTTTCAACATGTTTTCTTCTATGATTTCTGTTGATTGCATGCCTATTATGAGTAGCTAAACTTATCGTTGGTGGTAGTATGTGAATTCTTAGCGAATGGAAGATAATCATGCTAATGGCTATATCGCGCATTATACTCCGTGTTATTGCTTTATTTCGTTGATCAGGCTCAGCCTAAATTCTCGTATGTTGTATTAATTATTATGCACAATTGGACCCTCGTCGACCTATGCGCATGTATATCTTCGTAGTGTTGAATAATTACGGAACACAATAGGACAATAGAGATTGACTTGTCAGTATCATTATCTTCGTAGTGCTTAATAATTGCAACAGGACATTAGATTGATCAAAGATCTCCATGCAAGACCGAGGAATTTACGCATGATTATTGACCCGTTATGCTTTGAAGGACCATACTATCACCAATCTCCATTATCTGTTAGAAAAACCTCAACTATTACGTCTGCTGTTTTTATATTCTCTAGTTAAATAGATAAAGCTAGTTATAGTCCTGAGAGAACGACACTCGAGTCATTCTTCTGCTACACTACGGTTTTCGTTGTAGTTGTGGATTGCCTTTGGCTAAATAACAAATTTATTTGCTGAATTGGGACCCGACAACCCCACATTCATCACGCATCGACCAGCAGTGTCCCGGCTGTGTAGAGCGACTTCACTACTAGCCGGACACATTAATCCGAGGAGCCCTAGAAGATAAGAAGCCCGAGTATGCTCGGTGATGTTGTATTGTCGTACTTTTTACTTAGCGTTTTTCCCGAACAATGTTTTACTTCTTTCTATTCGGCCCCTTGTGGCAACTGTTCGAACTTGTTTGTAACATAATTTGACAAATGTCTTCTCCTTGTCGCTTCAATCCAATGTTCTTTACTTCTCGCTCCACTGTTTTATACTTATGCATTTCACTAGCTCCGTGTCGTTATGATGTATAACTTAGTTAGAGTAGTAACTTTAGAAACTTTGCACGATACTAGGACCGAGTAAGTTTTCTTCTCGCTCTTCTCAAGAATGGAAAAAATCTAAGTAGATTAGATAACACACTCGAAAAATTCCTAAGTGTTGGAACTTTGCTTCTCAATCTGAGCAGTTATTTGATTCTCATTACTCTCCTCGAATCCTTTTCTTTGCAAAGTATATCGATTAGGTATCTCAAAAGATGAGATAGCGGGGAGCTCTTTTTGGATCGAGCAAGCTCTCTTGATTGAGTAGCTTTCCTTGAGTAGAGTAGGTTCTACATTTGAACATTTATTTGTTGAAAGATAGGCATTGCATTGATTTTTCGGAAATTCAATTACAATGGGGGGCTTCTCGGCCAATTTTCATACAACGTTTTCTGAATCATACAATTTGAACCATAAAACAGGAGCGTACCTCTCACACAAGCTCGTGAGGACTCCTTCTCGATCTGGGGGCCTTTCACAGGAGCTCTTCAAAAAGCTTGTTCCTTAAACAACTCAGACGTAGAACCTCTGGAGGTGGGAAGTATTCCACGGGTTCTTCAATACTCTTCCCTCCATGTCTTAGATACGGTAGCTTCCATTGGACCTTGCTTCAATTATCTTGTAGGGGCCTTCCCAGTTGGGTTGCATCTTCCCAACTTTGCCCAGGATGTCCGCTCTTCGGAGTACTAAGTCTCCTACATGGAAGTCTCTCTCCTTCACACCCTTGTTGTAGGTTTTCGCTATCAGTGCTTGGTATCTGAGAATGTTGGCAAAGGCAGTGGTTCTCGCTTCACTTATCGTCTCCAGATCGAAGAATCTCTCGGTATGATTGTCCTCGGGTTGATACCCTTGGATCCTGAGGGTTTCTACGGCCACTTCTGCCGGTATGACTGATGAACGTATTTTTGACGCGTTCATCTTGTCTTTTTCACCTTCTTTTGATATCTTCTAGCCTTGTTTTTGGTTAGTTTCGTAGAATTGTGTCACGTTTTGTGTTTTCTGCATTTTCAGGAACTTAGGTACGAAACGCGTTTTTGGAGCTAAAAACTAGCCTTTTTGATGGAAAAGATGGCCCCGTTGAAGTTCCCCAATCTCTGTGGCTTGTTCGTAAGTGTTTGAGTATCAATAAGCATCGAGAAGGATGAGTCCAAGGCACCCGAGGGCCATGCGAGGGCAAAAAGGTTGAGTTTGAAGACAAAAATCTGCCCAGGAGCCAAGCTAAGCGCCTGGAATAGTGAAGCGCTCCGCTTCAATTTCCAGGAGCTTCAGCACAGGAGCCAAGCGAAGCGCTTGGTGTGCCAGAAGCGCTTCGCTTGCCAAGCGCTCCGCTTGGCTTCTCCAAGCGGTCCGCTTGGCAGCGGTTACGTTTTCGGATTTTCCTTCATAGATCTGATCTTTGATCATTTTTTGAATATCTTTGGAACTGTAACTTCGTTTTGGAGAGCTCCTAAGCCCCAAAACTCAGAGAATATTCAGATTTCTTTGTATTTTAGCTTGGGATTCAAAGTTTTGATTGGGATTCATCCTTTGTAATCATCTACGGAGAGGTTTTCTTAGATTTCCACCGATTAGTGACAGCTTTGGTGGTAACTTGTATCACTCTCTTGTCTTGTAGTTTGATATGATGTATTCCAATTATTATTCATATGAATTGATGTCTATGTTGATGAATATGAGTAGCTAAATCTTTTGTGTTGGTGGTAGAATGTAGAATATGCATGCTATGGATTATGTTTATGCTTACATGAGATTGTGATTCAATCTTGCTGCAAATCCCTTCATATGATTCTTAGTTGCCTATAAAATATATTCGAATTGAGTATAGTGACAAACTCTTGGTCAATGAAAGCTATAGGATTGTATGTTAGAGATTTGCAGCATGCTAGATAAATGGTGATGGTGACAAGCACCTCTAAATTATTGATAGTTATCTTTCATGATGTGTGTCTTAAATTTGCCTAGACGAGTTGCTTAGCAGACTTGATCGAAGGTTCTACGCACTGAACTTGTGAGCATATACGTAACCCGTGCATGTGTATTTGATTTCTACCACCAACCGTTTTCCAAACTTGTTTACATTAATCTGATTTCTCGTTGCTATTGTTCAAAGGAAGCGATTCTCTAAACTTTGAACTAGTTGACTGAAATTACTTGCAAAAACCTCAAGCAAAGCCACGTTAGGTCCCGAGAGAACGACACTCGGGGACAACTTGCCATTGCACTCTAGTTTGTGTAGTGATAAGTGTTCTTAGGCTTTTAAAACAAATTTAATTGGTGAAAAACGACATCATCAATTTGGCGCCGTTGTCGGGGACTTAACTCCTTTGGTTGGTGTTTTTGTTTTGGTTTTTTCAGCCAACATCTCTTTCCCACCCCTTATTTCTTTCTTGATTGATTTATGTGAAAGTTTTGCGAAACTAACGGAAACTTACAATTAGTTGGAGGCTTTGTTGTTGAACAGGTATGGAAGAAGTCTGCTTCAACGAAACTTTCAAAGTATGGTATGAGGCAATAAGGAAAGAGCCGGCGATTTATCTTGAACCGGAGGCTAGGTTATATGAGGTCACTGATGAAATTCGCTATAGCATAGCTACCTTCCGAGATTCGCCTTGTGAGAATGCATTACGATTCGTGGTAGAATACCGGCGTGACGTTGAGTTGTTACCACCACGTGATTTGAATGATGATCAGCTCTTGCGTCGGTTGTTTCCATGTGCTCTTACTGGGAAACCCAAGGAATGGTTGAGATCTTTGCCTGGGGGATCACTGAGGAGTTGGCAAGACGTGGTAGACGCCTTTCTTGATCGGTTCCTTTCGCCTAGGGAAAATGAAGAGCTCAAGAAGCGGATAATTGAATTCGCTCAGTGGAAGGGAGAAAGGTTCTGCGATGCTCTAGAGAGATTTGAGCTCTACAAGGGCGGATGCCCACATCAACGGTTGAGCGAACATGAACTGATTACTTGTTTTTATCGAGGATTGGATGAAGACTTGCAGTTGGTGATAGATGGTGCATGTGACGGTATGGAGAATTGTACCGTATCCCAAATCAAAGAGGTTTTTGGGAGATTGCTCGTTGCGACAAGAAACCATGCTCTTGTGCCACCAGTTGACTTCTCAGAGATGTATCGAGCACCCAAGCCTATTGCCATTAGTTCTTATGATGACAACTTCGATTATAAAGTGAAGACATGCTCGGGCGAAAATATTCCATATTACGTCTTTGAGGTGGAAGACTCGCAAGCTCAAGGTGAAGAGGAGTGCTTCACCGAAGAGTAAGAAAAGGTGTTATCCACTCTAATGGAGGTTTGGGGAAATGTGCTCGAAGTAGCGGGGAAATACCAAGAGGATTTTCATACTAGAATGGAGTGTGTGTATGGAGTTCTAGGAGAATCTGAGGTCATGCTCGAGTTACTAGAAGAGAAAATGAGTGAAGAAAGGGGTTCCGAGTGCCACATGCATGAAGAAAATTCACTGGAAATCCAGGCTGAGCGCTTGGGACAGTCAAGCGAAGCGCTTGAAATTCCAGGAGAGGGAAAAAAAGAAGCTCCAGGATCCAGGCGAAGTGCTTGGCAAGCGCTCCGCCTGCGCTCTGTCAAGCGGTCCGCCGGAGACCTGGGAGGAAAATTCTGATTTTACCGAAAACGAGAGAAATCTTAATCGTCAAGAGGAGTTCATTGAGGGACTTGAGGCTGATCTGGAGGGTGAAGAATGACATTGTGGAAGCTCCAGGATTGAGGAAGAACTTGAAGAGGCAAACATACTTTTGCGGAGTGGCAAGGAATCAAGATCACCATATCCTTTGATGTATCCTTCTAAAACTAAATCTTTGCCTAATAATACATGTGATACAGGTGATGATGAGCAGCTGGAGAAGGAGGTTGTAGAAGAAGCCGCACCAACCCCTGAACTTGTTATTGAGAAGGATAAGGAAGATGAGGAAGGGGGTGCACAACAAAAGGAGGGCGGACTCCATAAGTCGCCTAATCCTTATGTGCCCTCTAAACCCCATCTTCCCTTTCCTGGAAGGATAAAGGAAGCTAAGAAGGACATCCGAGACTCACCTATATATGGGATCCTATCAAAAGTAGAGGTGAACGTTCCCCTTCTGGAATTGATTCAAAATATTCCCGCTTACACGAAATTTTTCAAAGAAGTGAGGAGTAATAAGAAGATTTTACAGAAAGGGGATGTGGCTGAACTTGAAATGGTTAACTCGGTGCATGAGTTACCTTTGAAGCAAAAGGATCCTGGGAGTTTCATAATTAGTATCACCATGGGGAACGGCCGATCCACAAAAGCAATGCTTGATTTGGGGGCTAGCATTAATCTAATGCCATACTCCATCTACAAGGCGTTGGGGTTGGGAAAAATCCAACCCACTAGCATGGTCGTTCAAATGGCTGATCGAAGTGTGAAACGCCCACTTGGGATAGTCGAGGATATCCTAGTAAAGGTGGATCGACTCATCGTGCCAACCGACTTTGTGGTGATGGAAACAGCAGACGAGGGTACAAGTTCGTGAAAGGAGCATATTGTGCTTTTGGGCAGACCCTTCATGGCTACCACCAACACGTGTTTGGAGCTTCGAGGGAAAAAGATCACCATGGAGGTACTTGGAGACAAAGTTCAGATCGAGCAATACAAACAGGTATGTGAACCAGACTCTGAGGAAGCTATGATTGAAGAACTTAAATTTGTTGATTGTTATGAATCTGTCTCTTGTGATACTTATTCGGCTCATCAAGTTAGTGACCCTTTAGAAGCCGCTCTTACTATGAACCTTGAAGAGGGATTTGTCACCGAAGAAGTGTTAGCTATGACAGCCCTCCTAGATAATGCACCCGAAATTCCTCTAGGAGAAGAAGTAGAAGAGTCTCTAGGAATAGATGAGGAAGAAGGAGTGACCCCTCCACCTAGTGAACCAACCCTTGAGCTTAAACCATTACCAAGTCATTTGAAATATGTCTTCTTAGGAGAGAATGAGTCCAAACCTGTAATCATATCTTCTAAGCTTGGTAAGGAGGAAGAGGCTAAGTTAGTGGAGGTGTTGAAAAGAAACACCGGAGCCATAGGATGGAGCATAGGTGACATCAAGGGTATAAGCCCGGTGCAATGTACCCACAAAATAGCCTTAGAGGAAGATGCGAAACCTGTTAGGCAACCACAACGTAGGCTAAACCCAGCTATGCAAAAAGTTGTGAAGAAAGAGGTGCTTAAACTCCTAGATGCTAAGATGATTTACCCAGCTCCCGATAGCAGATGGGTTAGCCCCATCCATGTAGTCCCTAAGAAGTCGGGTATAACGGTCGAAGCAAATGATAAAGGGGAATTAGTACCCGTTAGGAAAACAACGGGGTGGCGTATGTGCATCGATTATAGGAAATTGAATTCTGCCACAAAGAAAGATCATTTTCCTTGACCATTTATTGATGATATGCTTAACCGCCTAGCTGGGCAAGAGTTCTATTGTTTCTTGGATGGTTTGTCAGGTTTCTACCAGATTCCTATAGCTCTCGAGGACCAAGAGAAGACCACCTTCACATGTCCCTTTGGCACTTTCGCGTACCGTAGGATGCCTTTCGGATTGTGCAATGCTCCGGCCACTTTCCAACGTTGCATGCTCTCCGTCTTCTCCGACATGGTGAATAAATTTGTTGAGGTATTTATGGATGATTTTTCTGTTTACGGTGATTCATTTGATGATTGTCTTGATAAACTTGATCGTGTCTTAAGGAGGTGTATTGAATGTAATCTTACCTTGAGTTGGGAAAAGAGTCACTATATGGTTAAAGAGGGAATTGTGTTGGGACATGCTATTTCTAAAAGATGGATAGAGGTAGACAAAGGGAAACTTGAAATCATTGAAAAGTTACCTCCACCTACTTGTGTGCGTGAATTGCAATCCTTCCTTGGGCATGTAGGCTTCCATAGGAGATTTATCAAAGATTTCTCTAAGATAGCTAAGTGCTTGAGTAACTTGCTTGCCAAAGATGTTCCCTTCGAATTCACACAAGAATGTCTTGATGCTTTCCACACACTTAAGGAGAAACTCTTAACATCTCCTATTGTTGTCTCTCCGGATTGGGAAATTCCTTTTGAAATTATGTGTGATGCTTCTGACTATGCTATGGGTGCTGTTCTTGGTCAAAAGGTTGATAACCGTTTCAGAGTGATTTACTATGCTAGTAAGACCTTAGATGCTGCTCAGATTAATTATACTACCACTGAGAAAGAATTCTTAGCGGTTATTTTTGTTCTAAGTAAATTCAGGTCATATATTACTGGGTACAAAGTTTTTGTTCACACTGACCATGCAGCTCTCAAGCATTTGATTGCTAAGCGTGAAACCAAGCCACGCTTGATGCGGTGGGTAATTCTTCTCCAAGAGTTCAAGGTGGAATTAATCGATAAAAGTGGCAAGGAAAACCTAGTGGCGGACCACTTGTCCCGGTTGCCAAACATTCCACAAGATGACACACCCGTCCCAGATGATTTGCGCGATGATCAGTTGATGTGCATAGAGTTGGAACCATGGTACGCCGATATCGTTAACTTCTTAGCCACAAATGTGATGCCAACCCATCTCTCAGGACCTGAACGGCGTTCACTTGTGAGGAATTGTCGCCATTACATATGGGATGACCCGTACTTGTTCCGCAAGGGAGGAGATGAAGTCTTGCGGAGGTGTCTACCCGAGAAAGAGCAATTGTCGATACTGAGATTCTTCCATGAGTTAGAATGTGGAGGGCATTATAGTGGCCAAAAAACTGCTCGCAAGGTGCTTCAATCCCGGTTCTTTTGGCCCAGCTTGTATGAAGATGCGCGCTCATTTGTTGCGCAATGTGACTCATGCCAACGGAGTGGCAACATTGGCAAGAAACAAGAGATGCCCCAGCAAGGTAACTTAGTTGTTGAGCCTTTTGATGTTTGGGGTATAGACTTTATGGGACCATTCTCTAAGAGTAATGGGTACGAATATATCTTGGTTGCGGTCGACTATGTCACCAAATGGGTAGAGGCTGTTCCCACCCGGACTAATGATGCCAAGGTTGTACTCTCTTTTCTTCGTGATGTGATCTTCAATAGGTTTGGGACCCCGAGGTCCATTATCAGCGATGGGGGAACTCACTTTGTGAACAAGGTCTTCGCTAATCTCATGACGAAGTACGGGGTCACACATTTCGTTGCTACTCCATATCATCCTCAAACATCTGGCCAAGTAGAAGCGAGCAATCGGCAAATCAAGAAAATCTTGGAGCGGGTAGTCAAACCCTCGAGAAAGGATTGGTCCACCAAGTTGCCGGATGCACCATGGGCATATAGGACCTCGTTCAAAACGGTGATTGGTACCACTCCCTACCGGCTGGTGTACGGGAAAGCTTGCTATCTACCCGTGGAGTTGGAGCATAGAGCACTTTGGGTCATCAAGCAATTGAACCTTGATATGGAGAAAGCCGGTGAAGAATGACTTTTGCAACTCACCGAGCTAGATGAGCTAAGATTGAAAGCCTTCGAGAGTGGTAAGATATACAAGGAACGGGCAAAGAGGTATCATGATAGAGGCATCATTCGCAAGGATTTAGTCCCAGGACAAAAGGCACTCCTCTTCAACTCTCGGTTGCGACTTTTTCCTGGAAAACTCCGTTCTAGATGGGATGGACCATTTGAAATTTTCCGAGTAGCACCCCATGGTGTTGTGGAACTCTTGGACAACCAAACCGGAGCTACCTTCAAGGTCAATGGCCAGAGAGTTAAGCCGTACCTAGAGCCTCTCGAGTCGACTCATGAAGTGGAGGTTGACTTGGTTGAGGTACCGTTTGTATCTTAGTTCATTTCTTTAGTTTCTTGCATTCTCTTTATTTGCTTTTGTAGTTGTGGCCTGTGTGCCTTTTGTCGTGATTGGTTTAGTCTAGTTTTTGTCTTGGTGCCTTAGGTGATTAAGAGAGGAAAACATCGAAAATCTGGAAACAGGGCCAAGCGAAGCGCCTGGAAGGGCCAAGCGGTCCGCTTCAAATTCCAGGAAGTTTTGCAACTTCCTGGAAATTGAAGCGGAGCGCCTGGAGCCTCCCAAGCGCTCCGCTTTGCCAAGCGAACCGCTTGGACCCTGTACCCAGATTTTCCTCGTTTTTCCATTCTTCTCACCTTTGCGCACCCGTTTTCACTTGTTTCTTGAGTCCTTTCAGGTACTACTCATATATAGGAGATTGGACACGAACCTTTATCTCAGGGAAGTGTTCTTTCAATCCAATTTTTCCTTTTCTTTCAACTTTTCTTTGCTCGAGGACGAGCAAAAGTTTAGGTTTGGGGAGGGGGTATTGGATTTTCAGTACTATATGCTTCTGTGGTTCGTACATGCCTGATTTTACTCAAGTTCATGTGATTTGTCGTGTTTTTTCAAATTTTTTCATGCATATCATCCCTAGATTAGTTGTTGCACGTTGTTGTGTGTGGAGTTTATTGCCAAGTCTTTTGAACTCTTTTATTGAGTAGACTAAGTGTTTATGGCCATTGATCATATGTTGCATGACTTTGCAAGTAGTTTGAGGCTTGTCTCACTTGGTTTGTCACATTCGCATGTGCACTAGTTAAGCTTAGTAGTCTCGACATCACCTTGAGTGGTGTTTCTTCTGCTGCGGTTCACGATGACCTTATGAAATGATGCATGTTAGAGTCTATGGTTGTAACCCGTGTAATTATGCACGTAAGAGGCGACAAGTTCTTCACCTCGATTTGAGATTGCCAAATGCCTAGGAAGGAGGTAGTGTGAGGTGTGCGATTCCTTGTATTAAACCTATTCTATCGAATAGGTTTGGGGAGGGGGTTGTTTCGTTGATCTTGTTTTCGTCTTTGAGTCGTTGTAAAGTTTCCTTTTTCTTTTTCTTTTTGTTTTGTGTCCCAACCTATTCTTTCGAATAGGTTTGGGGAGGTGTCTTTGTAAAGAGTCTTTCCTTTTTCCTTTTCGTCTTTGTGCTCAAAAACCTATTCTCTCGAATAGGTTTGGGGAGGTGTTTTTGATACATAGTACTGCTGCTTGCCCCTATATAAAAAAAAAAAGAAAAAAAAAGGGAAAGAAAAGAAGAAAAAAAAAAGAGAAAAGAAAATAAAAAAAAAAGAATAACACCCAAAAGCAAAAGAAGGGTCGTTGCAAGCCAAAAACAGTCTCGTAGTGTCAAGTGTCATGTAAATATTTGTTTTTGAAGTTATCGAGTTGTAAATTCTATCTTTCGTTTCGTGTCGCTTTTGTCCAAGGCCTGTTCTTGACCACCCTCGTCTTGCTATTCAAGAAGTGGTTGAAGGAGACTCATTCTTTGAGAGTCTGGGTAGAATAGGGGAGTGTTATCTTTCTAAGGGAACCCTCCTTCGTTTGATGAGAGCCAGTATTGGTTCGCCCTCTCTTGAGGAAAAGTCTCGCTTGGTGAACAGAAGTAAGTCCTCGGTTTCATAGGCACGGGGCAATTGTAGTATGATAACATGCATCATTGTGTCGTCACTGACCAGGTCCAGGTAGAAGATGTTACGAGAGACTCCTTTGTTTAACCAAGTGCACATGATTATGTGTATATTCGCAATCGAGGCATTCTTCAACCTACTTGCATGTCATGCACATATGGTCTTGTTCATAAGCATTTGGTAGATTCAGTAGATTAGTTCATCTTACTTGGCATGAGACTCCTTTTGTGTTGCATTTAGGTTAGTTTGTTGCTTGAGGACAAGCAAAGGTTTGGTTTGGGAGTTTGATGAACGTATTTTTGACGCGTTCATCTTGTCTTTTTCACCTTCTTTTGCTATCTTCTAGCCTTGTTTTTTGGTTAGTTTCGTAGAATTGTGTCACGTTTTGTGTTTTCTGCATTTTCAGGCACTTAGGTACGAAACGACGTTTTTGGAGCTAAAAACGAGCCTTTTTGATGGAAAAGATGGCCCCGTTGAAGTTCCCCAATCTCCGTGGCTTGTTCGTAAGTGTTTGAGTATCAATAAGCATCGAGAAGGATGAGTCCAAGGCACCCGAGGGCCATGCGAGGGCAAAAAGGTTGAGTTTGTCGTACTTTTTTACTTACCGTTTTTCCCGAACAATGTTTTACTGCTTTCTATTCGGCCCCTTGTGGCAACTGTTCGAACTTGTTTGTAACATAACTTGACAAATGTCTTCTCCTTGTCGCTTCAATCCAATGTTCTTTACTTCTCGCTCCACTGTTTTATACTTATGCATTTCACTAGCTCCGTGTCGTTATGACGTATAACTTAGTTAGAGTAGTAACTTTAGAAACTTTGCACGATACTAGGACCGAGTAAGTTTTCTTCTCGCTCTTCTCAAGAACGGAAAAAATCTAAGTAGATTAGATAACACACTCGAAAAATTCCTAAGTGTTGGAACTTTGCTTCTCAATCTGAGCAGTTATTTGATTCTCATTACTCTCCTCGAATCCTTTTCTTTGCAAAGTATATCGATTAGGTATCTCAAAAGATGAGATAGCGGGGAGCTCTTTTTGGATCGAGCAAGCTCTCTTGATTGAGTAGCTTTCTTTGAGTAGAGTAGGTTCTACATTTGAACATTTATTTGTTGAAAGATAGGCATTGCATTGATTTGTCGGAAATTCAATTACAATGGGGGGCTTCTCGGCCAATTTTCATACAACGTTTTCTGAATCATACAATTTGAACCATAAACAGGAGCGTACCTCTCACACAAGCTCGTGAGGACTCCTTCTCGATCTGGGGGCCTTTCACAGGAGCTCTTCAAAAAGCTTGTTCCTTAAACAACTCAGACGTAGAACCTATGGAGGTGGGAAGTATTCCACGGGTTCTTCAATACTCTTCCCTCCATGTCTTAGATACGGTAGCTTCCATTGGACCTTGCTTCAATTATCTTGTAGGGGCCTTCCCAGTTGGGTTGCATCTTCCCAACTTTGCCCAGGATGTCCGCTCTTCGGAGTACTAAGTCTCCTACTTGGAAGTCTCTCTCCTTCACACCCTTGTTGTAGGTTTTCGCTATCAGTGCTTGGTATCTGAGAATGTTGGCCAAGGCAATGGTTCTCGCTTCACTTATCGTCTCCAGATCGAAGAGTCTCTCGGTATGATTGTCCTCGGGTTGATACCCTTGGATCCTGAGGGTTTCTACGGCCACTTCTGCCGGTATGACCGATGAACGTATTTTTGACGCGTTCATCTTGTCTTTTTCACCTTCTTTTGATATCTTCTAGCCTTGTTTTTTGGTTAGTTTCATAGAATTGTGTCACGTTTTGTGTTTTCTGCATTTTCAGGCACTTAGGTACGAAACGGCGTTTTTGGAGCTAAAAACTAGCCTTTTTGATGGAAAAGATGGCCCCGTTGAAGTTCCCCAATCTCTGTGGCTTGTTCGTAAGTGTTTGAGTATCAATAAGCATCGAGAAGGATGAGTCCAAGGCACCCGAGGGCCATGCGAGGGCAAAAAGGTTGAGTTTGAAGACAAAAATCTGCCCAGGAGCCAAGCTAAGCGCCTGGAATAGTGAAGCGCTCCGCTTCAATTTCCAGGAGCTTTAGCACAGGAGCCAAGCGAAGCGCTTGGTGTGCCAGAAGCACTTCGCTTGCCAAGCGCTCCGCTTGGCTTCTCCAAGCGGTCCGCTTGGCAGCCGTTACGTTTTCGGATTTTCCTTCATAGATCTGATCTTTGATCATTTTTTGAATATCTTTGGAACTGTAACTTCATTTTGGAGAGCTCCTAAGCCCCAAAACTCAGAGAATATTCAGATTTCTTTGTATTTTAGCTTGGGATTCAAGGTTTTGATTGGGATTCATCCTTTGTAATCATCTACGGAGAGGTTTTCTTAGATTTCCACCGATTAGTGACAGCTTTGGTGGTAACTTGTATCACTCTCTTGTCTTGTAGTTTGATATGATGTATTCCAATTATTATTCATATGAATTGATGTGTATGTTGATGAATATGAGTAGCTAAATCTTTTGTGTTGGTGGTAGAATGTAGAATATGCATGCTATGGGTTATGTTTATGCTTACATGAGATTGTGATTCAATCTTGCTGCAAATCCCTTCATATGATTGTTAGTTGCCTATAAAATATATTCGAATTGAGTATAGTGACAAACTCTTGGTCAATGAAAGCTATAGGATTGTATGTTAGAGATTTGGAACATGCTAGATAAATGGTGTTGGTGACAAGCACCTCTAAATTATTGATAGTGATCTTTCATGATGTGTGTCTTAAATTTGCCTAGACGAGTTGCTTAGCAGACTTGATCGAAGGTTCTACGCACTGAACTTGTGAGCATATACGTAACCCGTGCATGTGTATTTGATTTCTACCACCAACCGTTTTCCAAACTTGTTTACATTAATCTGATTTCTCGTTGCTATTGTTCAAAGGAAGCGATTCTCTAAACTTTTGAACTAGTTGACTGAAATTACTTGCAAAAACCTCAAGCAAAGCCACGTTAGGTCCCGAGAGAACGACACTCGGGGACAACTTGCCATTGCACTCTAGTTTGTGTAGTAATAAGTGTTCTTAGGCTTTTAAAACAAATTTAATTGGTGAAAAACGACATCATCAATGACCGCTTCAGAACCATAAACTAGCGAGAAGGGGGTCTCTCTTGTAGCTGTTTTTGAAGTTGTACGATATGCCCATACAACTCCATCAACCTCGTTGACCCAATCCTTGTTGGTGGCAAACCTTTTTTGCAAGTTGTTGACAAGGATTTTGTTGACTGCCTCTGTTTGCCCATTGGATTGAGGATTTCCTACTGAGGTGTACCTCCTCTCTATTTTCATTTCCTTGCACCATTCATTGAAACTTTGGCCGCAGAATTGAGCACCATTATCCGAGATGAGGACTCTTGGTAAGCCAAATAGACACACGATGTTTCTCCATACAAAGTTCATCACTCTTTGTTCAGTGATAGTAGACATTGCTTCAACCTCCGCCCACTTGCTAAAATATTCAACCACAACTATGATGAATTTTTTGACCCGTGCCTTTTGGGAAAGGACAGACTATGTCGATGCCCCATATGTCGAAAGGGCAAGTGATGGCAATGGGCATGAGGGGTTGTCCCGTGACATTGATCTAATTGGCGTGCAACTGACACTCCTCGCATTTCCTCACAAATCGGGCAGCGTCTTCACGAACAGTGGGCCAGTAGTATCCTTGGCGGATGATTTTTTACGCGAGGGTTCTTCCTCCGGTATGGTCCCCGCAACTTCCTCTGTGCATTTCTCCCAAAAGTTATTGCACTTCTTGTTTGGCGACGCATCTCAAGTAGACTCCCTCGAAGGATCTCTTGTACAAGTAATCTCCTTTCATGATGTAGGGGCATGCTTTTCCTTTGATTTTTCTTGCTTCAGCCTTATCACGAAGAAGGCTACCGTTCGTGAGATAGGTAGCGATCTCTTGCATCGAACTCGGTTGAGTGTCAATTGCCAAGACGTTTGTCTTTGATGACCATAGGGATGATGCATTGATTCTCATAAGTATCACATTCCGGGTATCCACTTCTCCGGAAGCCGAACCATATTTTGATAATGCATCTGCCCTTTGATTGAGATCTCTTGAGAATTACTCAATTTCACAACTTTTGAACTTTTGGATTTCCTCCGTAATGGCGCTCTTGTATTTGGCCAGTGAGTCCTTCTTGGTTTTGACCTTTCCCGAGATTTGTTTCTCGGCCAATTGAGAGTCAGTGAATAGATGTAGCTTCTTCACTTCAAGTGTTTTTTCCATATGTAGAGCGATGAGGATAGCTTCATACTCAGCTTCATTGTTGGAGACTGGAAAACTAAGTGTAACAGCGTACTCGAGTTCAGCTCCTCCGGGACTCTTGAAGTATATTCCTATCCCGCCATTTTTTCCTGAGGAAAATCCATCCACGTGAAGAATTCAGACGTCTCCATGGTTGGCGAGCTCCTTGGGTTTTGAAGAGACGGTCTCCATACCCTTAGGCTCCTCGACTTTTTCTTCTAGAACACTTCATGCCTTTTTCTTTTTGTCTGGGACATCTCTTTGAGTTCTTTTAAAGAATCCTCGAGAGCTTGCATTGGGTTATTCTGTCGTGGTCGCTCCTCGACCATCATCATGACATTTTGCGTCTCGGGAGGGTTTTCCTCTGAAGCTCCCTTGGAGGGATACTCTACGAGGAAATCGGCAATGACTTGGGCTTTCTTGGCCAGAGGTGCTTGATAGTCAATGTCATACTCTCTTAGTTCGATTGCCAATCTTGCTAGCCTTCCCGAGTTTTCGGGTTTCCCGAGGACTTGCTTGAGAGGTTGCTTCGTCAAGACCACAACCTTGTGCGCTCCAAAGTAAGGCTTCGATCTCCTCGCCGTGTAGACTAGAGCGAAGGATAGCCTCTCGATATCCATATAGCGTGTTTCAGCTCCAGCGAGTACTTTGCTTAAGTAATAGATGGGCAAGTGGTCGTTACCTTGAATTCGCAGTAAGATAGAACTAATGGCTTCCCCAGTTGCTGCCAAGTACAAGTAAAGCACTTCTCCTTCCATTGGTTTTGACAAAAGTGGAGGGGAGAGTAGGTACTCTTTGAGCTTCTCGAAGGCTTCCTCACATTCTTTCGTCCACTCGAAGTGGTTGCTCTTTCTCAAAACTTTGAAGAATGGGAGATTTTTATCGGCGGATCTCGAGATGAGTCTACTCAACGCGATCGACTTGCCCACCAATTGTTGTACCTCATTGATGGATTGGGGTTGAGGCAGATCGAGGATGGCCTTGATTTTCTCGGGGTTTGCTTCTATTCCTCTCTCCGTTACCATGTAACCAAGGAACTTCCCACCTTTAACTCCAAAGGTGCACTTCGCCGGATTGAGCTTCATGCCATACTTCCTCAAAATCGAGAAGCATCTTGCCAGGTAACCTACATGTTGCTCCTCGGTCTTACTCTTGACTAGCATATCATCAACATATACTTCCATTGTTTTACCCAGCTCTTCTTTGAACATCCTGTTGACTAACCTTTGGTAGGTCGCTCCGGCGTGTTTGAGGCCGAAAGGCATCACGTTGAAGCAATACACATTGCCGTTTGCGAAGAAGGCGGTCTTGCGTACATCATCCTTGGCCATTTTGACATGGTAGAATCCTTGGTATGCGTCCATGAAACTCAAGAGGGCACATCCAGCTGTGGAATCGACCAGCTGGTCGATCCGAGGAAGTGGGTAGGGATCCTTCGGCAAAACTTGTTGAGCCTAGTGAAGTTGTTGCACATTCTCCACATAACGGGTCCCTTCTCCACGAGGACCACATTACCAACCCAGTCGGAGTATCTTACTTTCTTGATGTGACCGGCCTTAAGCAATCTTTGGACTTCCGCTTCAATGATGGCATTGTCTTCCGCACTGAAGTCTTTTCGCTTTTCTAGAATATGGGTGATCGACGGGTCAACGTTCAGACGGTGAACCGTGACCCGTGGGTCGATCCCCTTGAGGTCCTCGATACTCCACGCGAAGATGTCGTTGTTATCTTTCAAACATTGAATGAGTTTCATTCTCACTTCTGTAGTCATCTCGGTACCAATTTTGGTAACCTTGTCGGCACTTCGTTCGACAATTTGGATTTCTTCAAGGGTTTCTCTTGCTTCAATCTTGTTTTCCTCGAAGAATTTCTTCTTCTTGGAAGAGGGTGGTATTGGGGGTATAACTTGATACTCCTCGAGCAATTTGACAGCTCCTACCAGGGTATCCTTCTCTTTCTTTTGACTTGCTTTCCTTCGCCTAAGTGACAGACTTGGCTTTTTTGACTTTTTCTTCACTCGCCGGACCGTATAGAAACGATAAGGAGCATTGTGAACAAGAGGTTGCTCTTCGAGTGATTGACGCGGATTGGGCTCTCCGATGGAAACCTTGGAAGTGAACTTGGCTGACATGCTGTAGCATTCCCTGATGCACGCGCTGGATGTCGTGTTCCAACGCGAATCAAATAAATTTGTTATTTAGCCAAAGGCAATTTACAACTACAAAGAAAACCGTAGTGTAGCAGTAGAATAACCTCGAGTGTCGATCTCTAAGGACTATAACTAGCTTTATCTAATCTAATTTAGAATATAAAACAGCAGACGATTTAGCAAAGGTTTTTCTTAACAGATAATGGAAATTGGTGATAGTATGGTCCTTCAAAGCATAACGGGTTAATAATCATGCATAAATTCCTCGGTCTTGCATGGAGATCTTTGATCAATGAATTGTCCAGTTGTAATTATCAAACACTACGAAGATATAAATTTAGATAGGTCAAAGACCAATGAATTGTCCAATTGTGTGCAATAATTAATCAACAATACGAAGATAGAGATTTAGATAGATCAAAGAAATAAAGCAATAACACGGAGTATAATGCGCGATATTGCCATTAGCATAATTACTAACCCTTCGCTAAGAATTCACATACTATCACCAATGAGAAGTTTAGCTACTCATAGTTGTCATGCAATAAACAGAAATCATGGAAGAAAACATGTTGAAAGATATATAAAAATAAGTAGAAAAACTGCAAGATACAATGTTACCGAAGGTTGTCAATCTCCGAAGAATCGCGATCTTACAAGCTCCAAACTGCTATGAAAAAGTATCTCCTTAGCTAAGAACCCCCAGAACAGGCTCTGGGAAGTTCCTACCTAAAACTACAGAGAAAGGTGAGAGAAAAGGTCTGGAAAAGTATGAAAAACGGAGAAAAACTGAGCAACTAGATATAGGCTACGAATTGTGTGGGGCGATTCGCCCCACATCCCGGGCAATTCGCCCGGGAGTAAAATTCGGCCAGATACGCGTTTTCGACGCGTTTTTGGATTTCTTCCCCTTTTCGGACTCGGTTTCTGACTTCTAGTGGCCTTCTAACCTCCAGATTCGACCCCTAGACTTCAAATCCTATCAGGAAACCTTTAGATACTCCAATTAGGCTTTTGGAACACCAATTCCTTGTCTACTTCAATATAATTGCCCGGAAATCCTCGTTTTTCAACCAAAACCTGTAAAATAAAGACTAAAGGGAAACGTGACACTATTCTAATAAAATGCACTAAAATATAGCTAAATTAACATAGAGGATACCTAAAATAGGTGAAAAAGACTTAAATGAAAGTGTAAAATACACATTCATCAAACTCCCCAAACCGAACCTTTGCTTGTCCTCAAGCAACTAAGCTAGACTCTAATGCAAAAAAACAATGCAACACAAAAAATGGAGTCTCATGCCAAATAAAATGAACTAATCAACTGAATCAATTAAAAAACATATGAACAAAAACCATATAAATCAAAACATGAATATAGGTTGAAGAATGCCTCGATTGACTCATACACATCCATGTAAGCACTTATGTTAAGACAAGATGGTCTCTCGTAACATTCTCTACCTGGACCTAGTCAGTGACGACGTAATGAAACATGTTAAGATACGAATGGTTGTCCCGTGCCTATGAAACTGAGGACTTACTGCTGTTAACCAAGTTAAGACTTTTCCTCAAAGAGGTCGAACCAGTACTGGCTCTCATCAAACGAAGGAGGGTTCCCTATAAAAGATAACACTCCCCTATTCTACCCATCTCTCAAGCATAGCCTTAAGATTTTCACCACTTCCTGAATGGCAGGATGAGGGTGGTCTAGAACAGATGACACTCAAAAACAAAAGACAAAAAATGGAAAATTACAACACGATTACGAACATTACAAGAATTGGAAAATGAGACACAACACTTTGCTAAACTGCTATTTGGCTTTCTTTTGTTTGACCCCTCTTTGCTTTTTTGGGGTCTTTTTCTTTTTTCTTTATTTCTTTGCAGTTTCTTTTTTTCTTTTTTTTTTCTTTTTTCCTGGAATTTTTCTCTCTTTTTTTTTGATTTTTTTTAGCCAGCAGTAGCACAACGAAAAAGAAACAACATGACTCACAAACGACTTCCCCAAACCTATTCGAAAGAATAGGTTGGAGTAAAAAATTTACGAAAAAGGAAAAATAAACTCACAACACGGAAATGAAAAACGAAAAACAAGTCTAATGATGGTGTAACCCCCTCCCCAAACCTATTCGGAAGAATAGGTTATAAACAAAGGATCACACAACCTCACACTACCTCCTTCCTAGGCATTTAGCAATCTCAAAGCATGGTGAAGACTTGTTGCTTCTTAGGTACATAATTACTCGGGAAAACAACCATAAGACCCTAACATGCATCATCCTATTATAAAGGCCTTCGTGAACCGCAATAGAGAAAACACCACTAAGTGATGTCGAGACTACCAAGCTTAACTAAGTGCAGTACATGAATGTGACAAGCCAAGCAAGAAAAACCTCAACCAAATTCATAGAGATGAAGCATATGATTAATGGCATAGTTAGTTTATCTACCCAATAAAAAAGTTCAATAAATTCGGCAATAAACTCCATATAAAACATGCAAGACTATCCTAGGATGAATGCAGTGAATGCAACCTAAAAAACTAAGAAAGCGGTAAACATGCAAATGCAAATGCAGACGGATAAAACATGCAAGGTACTATACTCATCCTACCAATACCAAGCTCCAAACTAACAACATTAGATCACTTAAATCCCATCCCCCCTCATGAAATTTACGCTAGTCCCTAGCATTAAGAAAATGAGGAAATAAGATGTGATACTAGATGTTACACCATGGATTGGCCTCGGTCGGCTGAGTATGCTGCTTGTGAGTTATTGGGCCTGCTCTGGGAGCTTTATAGGGTGTCATCAGGTCTTCTGGTAGGCGTGGTAGTTTCAATCGTAGGCCGGATAGGAACAACTCCTCCATTAGTATCATCATTGCCCGTATGGCCTTCATTGTCACTACTTTCACGCACATCCTCACTAGTAGAGTTGTAGTGTCGAGTAGAATTCTCAAGATTAGCCGCCGTTGTTATGGAATCCTCCATCCTGAAGCCCTCCAATAGGATGTGAACTGTTGAAGGGGAAAGGGCAGTGGTATCAGGACCTCCCCCTCCAACGTTTTACACCACGAGAATGTTATAGTAAGCTGTTCGGATACTCAGAAGTCTTCTACCAGTTTTTTCCAATGTCGACCACATTCTCTACGGTTGATCCGACCGATGTCTATATGATGCTCCCTTTAGAGGCAGGCAAGGGGCACCCCAATGAGGGGTTGGGCACCCATGTCATTATGTTTTGGAACCAAGCTAGCGCTTCGGAACCTTCTAGCAACTGCGAGCTCGAGATTGAATCCGTCGCGGCTAGATTGTCCCGGTGCCTTCCTGTTCACTCGAACTGTGCAGTCCTTGTGATGGATTGCTGACGTAATAATGGTTTCTGTCCCTTCGGTGGTGCATGAATAGGCATAGGAGTCCTTACTCCAGGTGTACTCTAGCTCCTCCTCTTGGATAATCCACGACGTTGTTGCAAAACCCCTTGGCTCGAACGCACATCTAACGAGGTCACTGTTCTTGACATGGTTGTAACCGATCCCCCTCCAATACTTCATAGTAATCATACGGGAATGCTCCTTTCCCTTGGCATGGTTCCTACAAGCAACAGTTAGTACCTCGTATGACACAAAACTGACTCATGCATATGCTAGTGTAAGAACAAAAACAATCGAGCTCCCCAAACCTTTAATGTCTAGCCTAGCTTCTTCATCATGCAACATACCAATGTAACTCCTACATGCAATACGTCACATCATGCTCTAACTAGACAACCAATATCAAGGCTCAATTCATACCATAGTAGCGAAAAATCCTAGCATCATAAATCCTCATACTCAACAATTAAGCATTCTATCGTGAAATCCACCAACATTACATCAATAAACACAATCATATGCAAGAAATCAAAGATAAAGACATAATGCATAACAACATATATCATCTAGTAGCAAAATTCCCAAATCAACAATCCAAGCAAAATTGAGCATGCAATTGATAGTAAATAACACTTCTAATCACACAAACAACATACCCATGCATCAAATAAGTATAATTGAAGCTCAAAATAGAAAACCCCCAAATTCGAAAATTAGGGTTCATAAGATGATACCTCAGATCTGAAAATCTAATGCATTAGGACGAAATCTGTTCGGATGAAAAGATAGATCATGTAATAGGCTTCGATTTAAGCTAAAGAACACTGAATTTGGTGAAGAAATGAAGAAGTTATGAGATTTTGAAGGTAAAATCGCGATTTTCGGTTTTTGGGGAGAAGGAATGATGAAGATATAAAGAAAATGAGCTAAAGAGGGGAAATCCGCATTTTTTGATTACTGGGACTGTGGGGCGATTCGCCCCCCGCTCCCCGATGCGGGGAGACGGTCTTTTCGTCCGAAAACGCGGTTTTTAATCCCCAAAACCAATTTTCTCATAAAACCACTCGAAAAATCTCACTCAAACATAAGCATATACGACACAGACATGAAGAAATTCGCATACGAGAAGAAAATAGTTCAAGAATGAATGCATGCAAAAAAGCAGTAAAGAAAGCGATAAAAATTCCGGGTTGCCTCCCGGATAGCGTCATTGTTTAAAGTCTTTGACTCGACTCTTGTCTGCGCCTATCTCTTCTTTTTGCGGGTACTAGGCTTCCCCTTCATTGATCTCCTCTCCATGCCACGAACCTGTGAATATGAAAGAATATAGGCTGCAAGACCACAGTAGTGAGTAGTGAAAGAAATATCAGGCAGATCAGGTGGATCAGATATGGCTTGCAACACGTGTTGCTTGCCATCCACTTCAATAGTGCAAGTTCTTTGGTAGATGTCTATCACGGAGCGTAGTTTAGTCAAGAATGTTCGCCCTAAGAGTATGACATCCCCCGTTCTAGGTGCAGACGCCGGCATGACTATAAAATTGGTGTATACAGAAGCTTCACCAATCTTGACCAACACATTTTTCACAACGCCTTCGGGTCTCATAAAGGATCCATCCGCCAGTTGCACAATAGCCCTATGCTCAGATAGTTTTCCAAGGCTACTCTTTTCAAACACATTCAAAGGGAGTATGTTCGAGTAGGATCCCGTGTCTAATGTGGCACGGACATCTTCAAGCTCACCAATCCCTACCTTAACATCGAAACTTTTAGGGAGTGGCTCGGGATCCTCTTGCTCCTCCTCACTTTCATCAGAACCAATGTCCTTCTCTTCTTCCTTATCCTGTAGAAGTTCTTCCTTCTTGCAACACTCGCACTTAGCAACCTTCTTGATGGTGATTTCGTCAGGTAGATCACCAGCTAATGTAATGGAATTCGACTTCTCAGTGTTCCTAGGCAGCTTGCTTTGCTCCCTACTTGCTCCTCGGTCGATCAACTCTTGCATCTTTTGATGGGCAAGCCTAGTGCTCTCTTCCAACCTATCGAGCCTTGCCCTAGTCTTCTCGGAATCTTCTTCATAACGTTTGAGAAAACTTTGTGTGTGATCAACCATCTTTTGCAAGTTCTCCATTAGTTGAGCCGACTTCGGTGGCTCTTTCGGAGCGGGGTTTTCGCAGTGATCATTACCATAGTTTAGCCTACTACGGTCTTGGTTAGGGCCATAAGTTTGGTTAGCCGGTGCATATCCTTGATTGTTTCTGAATTCTCTCCTCCAAAATCCACCTCGAGGTTTCCTACCGTCTTGTCCGTAGCTAACTTCTTGAGTACCAAACTCCGTAGCAAAGGCTTCCTCTTCGCCTCCTCGAGCCCAGTTGCCATCGTCATACGCAAGCTCCGATGTACACATATGAGCCCCATGCCCATAGTTCTTGCATATTCATCATACTTCGTTCGAAACAGTTGTTCCGGTGGCGCTCTTGAGGACTTGCTTCAATTCGTTGTAAAGCACTCGAATTGATCCCCATTCTCCCTATACATAGGGGCTTCTTGACTCGGTGTAGCTTCAGGTCCACGTCTCCTAACCATTTCCCTTGGGTCCTTGAACTGCGAACCCTTAGCATGCCTTTCGAAAACTGCCCAGACGGCTTCTGCGGTTTCATCCCAAATATTGCCTCGGCATTGGAAATCCACCACTTGTCGGTTCTCGAAGGTTAGTCCATTGTAGAAGTGTTGGACTAGGTCAGAAAGTTCAAAACCATGGTGAGGGCACTTGTTCGTGAGATCTTGGAACCTCTCAAACGCGGTGTAGATGGTCTCATCATAGTCCTACTTGAATCCAGTGATTTGCGCCTTTAGCGCGGTAGTCAAGGTGTGAGGGAAGTATTTCTCCATGAAAGCTGAAAAAACCTTCTCCCAAGTGTCCAGTGAGCCTGCTGGTAGAGAACTCAACCATGACTTGGCTCTGTCGCCAAGTCCCATAGCAAAAACCTTCATTCTCAACTCATCCGTTGTTATTTCAGCTCCGGGTCGTGGGAGTTGGTTGACGAAATCATCGATATCGTGCAATTACCCCATCACATCTTCCCTTAATAAGCCATAGAACCTCGGAAGTTGTTGGAATGCGTGGTTCTTGATTTCCAGGTCTCGAGTTGCAGACGAAAGAACAATCGCCGGTCCCCTCATACGATCCTTGGTGGGTTGAACCCATGCTTTCAGTGGTCTAGCTTCTGCCATTCCGTCGATTTCCTTGAAAAGAATGTGTAGAGATTCAGAGAAATCGGTATCCTCTATTTCCTCTAGTGCACGCCTTTGAAGTAGTCGCCTTCTTTGGTGGTAGACTCTGTCGATCTCAGCAATTGAATCAGCAAGCGGTGTTCCCCTAGATCGTGTATGTGGCATACACTATCTGTAACAGACTAGGAAAGCAGTATCAGAGAGAGATTAAAAAGGAAAACTAAAACTAATAGAATTAGGAATCGAAAGCTGAAAATTTAAACAAATTAAACAGAAAAACGGAGTATAGTCCCCGGCAACGGCGCCAATTTGATGAATGGAGATTTGTCGGGTCCCGGTTCAATCAAATATATTTGTTATTTAGCCAAAGGCAATCCACAACTACAACGAAAACCGTAGTGTAGCAGTAGAATGACTCGAGTGTCGTTCTCTCAGGACTATAACTAGCTTTATCTATTTAACTAGAGAATATAAAACAGCAGACGTAATAGCAAAGGGTTTTTCTAACAGATAATGGAGATTGGTGATAGTATGATCCTTCAAAGCATAACGGGTCAATAATCATGCGTAAATCCTCGGTCTTGCATGGAGATCTTTGATCAATCTAATGTCTTGTTGCAATTATTAAGCACTACGAAGATAACGATACTGACAAGTCAATTCTATTGTCCTATTGTGTTCCGTAATTATTCAACACTACGAAGATATGCATGCGTATAGGTCGACGAGGGTCCAATTGTGCATAATAATTAATACAACATACCAGAATTTAGGCTGAGCCTGATCAACGAAATAAAGCAATAACACGGAGTATAATGCGCGATATAGCCATTAGCATGATTATCTTCCCTTCGCTAAGAATTCACATACTACCACCAACGATAAGTTTAGTTACTCATAATAGGCATGCAATCAACAGAAATCATAGAAGAAACATGTTGAAAGATATATAAAAATAAGTAGAATAAACTGTAAGATACAATGTTACCGAGGTTGTCAATCTCCGAAGAATTGCGATCCTACAAGCTCCAATCTGCTATGAAAAGTGTCCCCTAAGCTAAGAACCCAGAACAGGCTCTGGGAAGTCCTTACCTAAACTACAGAGAAGGTGAGAAGTAAGTCTGGAAAAGTATGAATTTCGGAGAAAATCTGAGCACCTATATATAGGCCTCGAATAAGTGTGGGGCGGC
>JAHHQI010000805.1:0-36513 GCA_028274465.1 Plantago ovata | reverse complement strand
GCTACTAAACCAAGTGAATGGCACAGATGCTTCCTTTTTATGCTTAGTCCAAGTCACTGGAGCAATCTCTTCTTTCTTCATCCTTTCTTTTGACATCACTGTAGAAAGCTCTATTTGTTGCATCCGTGGCAGTGATGTCATCCAGTTCTAGGTGGAATCTGAAAGATGTTAGCTAAATCAATCTATTTCGGGATGATTTGCTTCCCTTGAACTGTTGTAGAAATCACTTTTCAGTGATTCCTTGTCTATCAGTAAGGGTTTGGATTTCTGCATTGTTGTAGAATTTCATTGTGTCCAGCATGCTCACTTTCTTAGTGCGAGCAGTGATGAAGAAAATAAGCCTTGTTGATTTATGTAATTCAACTCATCAAGATTTTCTTCATCTAGTTCTTGTTCATAGAAGTATCTGATATACTTCTCTTTGGAAAATCCTCCCCATTGCATCATCTACTCACACTTTGCAGTGTCGAGATATGCAGGAGGTATGGGTCTTTCTGTTATTCGGTCGTTGTTCAACACAATTTTCACTGTGTTCTTCACCGGAGAAGGAGCAGTGATTTTTCCAGCACTGTCTGCCTTTGATGACTTAGTAGTCTTAGATGATTGTCTCTTGGGAGCCATCTCTTATATAGTATGAAGGATTTAGAATGTACGAAAAAAAAGACTTTTCTTTTTGACCGGAGGTACAGTAATTCAGAGCACAGGCTAGAGAATTTTTTGCAGAGAAAGGAAATGTGAGTTAAAGAAGTTTGTCTTTCTCTAACTCTTCATTTATATAGTATCTCTGTTATGTGAGAAGCTCAATGGTTTTGAGTTCTCAGCAAGGCTAAAACAGAGATTCATTGAGTTAGTAGAGCCTTTGCATTAAATGCGTAGTGGACCACTAACACGAAACCGTCAGAGCATGCTTTCTCTTTGTAATATTAACCGTTAGATCATTAACTTCTTTAAAATCAATGGCCACGATTGTATTTCATGTCATGATTTACAACGAGTTTATATGTGCCACGATTAACGTCACAAATTGATTTTACCTTGATTCACGGGATTTGATCTCTTTTACTTCAACGCTAATTGTTTGCTGAAGTATACAAGAATCTTTTCAGTGACTTTAACTATTTTGACATTACCAATTATTTTTCGTGTAACAAGCCTTGTAGTTGCTGAAAGTTCCCCCTTAATCAAATAACTCATTTTCTTAGGGTCAAAGATATTTCTGAGTTCCCATCTCAGCAAATTCTTTTTATATTGAGATATTTTCAGGTAAGTTTTGAGAAGCATTTTGGCTCTTTGCTGAGTTCCCGTCTCAGAATTTTCTTTTGATACTTGAATACCTGTTTCAGTATCCTTGATTGTCTAAATGCCAGTTTCAGCAATCTTTGAAGTTTTCTTACTGAGTACCCGTCTCAGCAAGTGATCAAGTTTCCTAACAAATACCCGGTTCGAAGGAATTACTTGTTGATTGCCTGTTTCAGCAATCTTTTAAGTTTACAAACATCTCTTTTTAGAGAAGTCAGTGGAAAGGGACTCTTCAAGGAATAATTTTAAGCAATCATTGGCTTGCTGAATGCCTGTTTCAGCAATCCACTAAATATATCCCTTTTTAGTGAGGTAGTTCAATCAATCCAAGGTTATACCTTAGCATTGCGAACCTATTGTCTGGTAGGGGCTTGGTAAAGATGTCAACAAGTTGATCATCAGTACCTACTTTTACAACCTCAATGTCTTCTTTTTCCACATGATCTCTAATGACATGATGTCTAAAATCAATGTGCTTTGTCCTTGAGTGGAACATAGGATTTTGCGTGATAGCAATAGCACTTGTATTATCACAAAAGATTGGTATTTTCTTTGCAAAAATACCATAATCTCTTAATTGTTGCTGAATCCATAGGATTTGAGCTGTGCAACAACCAGCCGCAATGTATTCAGATTCAGTGGATGAATTGGCAACACATGTTTGCTTCTTGCTGAACCATGATATTAATCTTGTACCTAGAAACTGACAAGTTCCAGAGGTACTTTTCTATCAAGAGTTGATCCTCCATGATCAGCATCAGAATAACCTACCAATTCTAATCCAGAGTCTTTTGGATACCATAATCCAACATTGACTGTGTCTTTGACATATTTCAGTATTTTGAGTGCCTTTTTGTAGTGTGATTCTCTTGGATCAGATTGGAATCTTGCACACACACAAACAACATACTGAATGTCAGGCCTACTTGCTGTTAGATACAACAAGGAACCAATGAGCTTCCTATACTTGTGTTCATTAACACTTTTGTCTTGTTTAGTATAGCCCATTTTTGTACCAACGCTCATGGGGATCTTTTCAGGTTTTTCTTCCTCTTTGATCCTGAACTTTATGAGCATTTCCTTTGCATACTTTGCTTGATTTATGAATATTCCATCTTTGAGTTGCTTGACTTGCAATCCTAGGAAATAATTCAATTTGCCCATCATACTCATTCAAACTTGTTTGTCATGAGTTTGGAAAATCATCACAAAGTTGCTTGTCTTTAGATCCAAATATTATGTCATCCACATAAATCTGGACTAAGAGAATTTTACCATCATGGTTCATGGTAAATAAGGTCTTGTCAACTTCACCTTTCTTGAAACCATTATCCAGCAAGAACTTAGCTAAGGTATCATACCAAGCTCTAGGTGCTTGCTTTAGACCATATACAACATTCTGAAACTTGTATACCATCTTGGTTTCTGAGGGATGTTCAAAGCCAAGGGTTGTTCTAGGTAGACTTCTTCAGCAAGTTCACCATTTAGGAATGCACTTTTAACATCCATTTGGTAAACAATGAAGTCATTATGAGCAGCAAAGGCTAAGAAAAGTCTAATAGCATCCAATCTTGCAAATGTTCATAAGACTCATCATAGTCCAATCCTTCATTCTGGCAATAACCTTGACCAACTAAACGTGCTTTTTTCCTTGTTACTTCTCCAGACTTACTCAGCTTGTTTCTGAACACCCACTTTGTACAATTGCTTTCTTTCCTTTAGCAAGGGGTACAAGTTTCCAGACTTTGTTCCTTTCAAATTGATCCAATCTTTTTGCATTGCCTTGATCCATTCAGAATGCTTTAAAGCTTCTTATATGGTCTTGGGTTCAATTTCTGAAACAAAGCAGGAGAACAAAGTTTCTACTTCAATGATGTTTGCTTCTTCAACAATTTATTGATTAGTAGATGATGAACGCGCTGGTGTCGTGTTCCAACGCGAACGAATCAAATAAATTTGTTATTTAGCCAAAGGCAATTCACAACTACATCGAAAACCGTAGTGTAGCAGTAGAATGACCTCGAGTGTCGTTCTCTAAGGACTATAACTAGCTTTATCAAATCTAATTTAGAATATAAAACAGGAGACGGGATAGCAAAGGTTTTTCGAACGGATAATGGAGATTGGTGATAGTATGATCCTTCAAAGCATAACGGGTCACTAATCATACGTAAATTCCTCGGTCTTGCATGGAGATCTTTGATCAATCTAATGTCCTGTTGTAATTATTAAGCACTACGAAGATAAAGATACTGACAAGTCAAGCTCTATTGTCCAATTGTGTTCCGTAATTATTCAACACTACGAAGATAGATGTGCATAGGTCGACGAGGGTCCAATTGTGCATAATAATTAATACAACATACGAGAATTTAGGCTGAGCCTGATCAACGAAATAAAGCAATAACACGAAGTATAATGCGCGATATAGCCATTAGCATGATTATCTTCCCTTCGCTAAGAATTAACATACTACTACCAACGATAAGTTTAGCTACTCATAATAGGCATGCAATCAACAGAAATCATAGAAAAAAACATGTTGAAAGATATATAAAAATAAGTAGAATAAACCGTAAGATACAATGTTACCGAAGGGTGTCAGTCTCCGAAGAATCGCGATCTTACAAGCTCCAAACTGCTATGAAAAAGTGTCTCCTAAGCTACAAACCCCCAGAACAGGCTCTGGGAAGTTCCTACCTAAAACTACAGAGAAAGGTGAGAGAATAGGTCTGGAAAAGTAAGAATTTCGGAGAAAAACTGAGCAACTATATAGGCTTCGAAATAGTGCGGGGCGATTCGCCCGGGAGTAATTTTCGCAGAATTCCACGTTTTCGATGCGTTTTTGTATTTCTTCCCCTTTTCGGACTCGGTTTCTGACTTCTAGTGGCCTTCTAACCTCCAGATTCGACCCCTAGACTCCAAATCATATCCGGAAACCTTCAGATACTCCAAATAGGCTTCTGGAACACCAATTCCTTGTCAACTTCAATATAATTGCCCGGAAATCCTCGTTTTTCAACCAAAACCTGTACAATAAAATCTAAAGGGAAACGTGACACTGTTCTAATAAAATGCACTAAAATATGGCTAAATTAACATAGAGGATAGCTAAAATAGATGAAAAAGACTCAAATGAAAGTGTAAAATACACATTCATCAAACTCCCCAAACCGAACCTTTGCTTGTCCTCAAGCAACTAAGCTAGACTCTAATGCAAAAAACAATGCAAGACACAAAATGGAGTCTCATGCCAAATAAAATGAACTAATCTACTGAATCTATCAAACAACATATGAACAAAAACCATATAAATCAAAGCATGAATATAGGTTGAAGAATACCTCGATTGACTTATACACATCCACTTAAGCACTTATGTCAAGACAAGATAGTCTCTCGTAACATTCTCTACCTGGACCTAGTCAGTGACGACGTAATGAAGCATGCTAAGATATGAATGGTTGTCCCGTTCCTATGAAACTGAGGACTTACTGCTGTTCACCAAGTTATGACTTTCCCTCAAAGAGGTCGAACCAGTACTGGCTCTCATCAAACGAAGGAGGGTTCCCTATAAAAGATAACACTCCCCTATTCTACCCATCTCTCAAGCAAAGCCTTAAGCTATTCACCACTTCCGGAATGGCAGGACGAGGGTGGTCTAGAACAGATGACACTCAAAAAACAAAAGACAAGAAATATAAAATTAAAATATGATTACGAACATTACAAAAATTGGAAAATGAGACACAACACTTTGCTAAACTGCTATTTGGCTTTCTTTTTTGGACCCTTTTGTGCTTTTTTGGGGTCTTTTCTTTTTTTTTTCTTTTTTTGCAAGACTTTCCAGTTTCTTTTTTTCTTTTTTTCTTTTCTCCTGGAATTTTTCTTTCTTTTTTTTCGATTTTTTTTTTTAGCCAGCAGTAGCATAACAAAAAGAGAAACAAAATGACTCACAACGACTTCCCCAAACCTATTCGAAAGAATAGGTTGGAGTACAAAATTTACGGAAAAGAAAAATAAACTCACGATACGGAAATGAAAAATGGAAACAAGTCTAATGATGGTGTAACCCCCTCCCCAAACCTATTCGGAAGAATAGGTTATAAACAAAGGATCACACAACCTCACACTACCTCCTTCCTAGGCATTTAGCAATCTCAAAGCATGGTGAAGACTTGTTGCCTCTTAGGTACATAATTACTCGGGAAAACAACCATAAGACCCTAACATGCATCATCCTATTATAAAGGCCTTCGTGAACCGCAGTAGAGAAAACACCACTAAGTGATGTCGAGACTACCAAGCTTAACTAAGTGCAATACATAAATGTGACAAGCCAAGCGAGAAAAACCTCAAACAAATTTATGGAGATGAAGCATACGATTAATGACATAGTTAGTTGATCTACCCAATAAAAAATTTCAAAAAATTCGGCAATAAACTCCATATAAAACATGCAAGACTATCCTAGGATGAATGTAGTGAATGCAACCTAAAAAACTAAGAAAGCAGTAAACGTGCAAATGCAAATGCAAACGGATAAAACATGCAAGGTACTATACTCATCCTACCAATACCAAGCTCCAAACTAACAACATTAGATCACTTAAATTCCATCCCCCCTCATGAAATTAACGCTAGTCCCTAGCAGTAAGAAAATGAGGAAATAAGATGTGATACTAGATGTTACCCCATGGTTTGGCCTCGGTTGGCTGAGTATGTTGTTTGTGAGTTATTGGGACTGCTCCGGGAGCTTTATAGGGTGTCATCAGGTCTTCTGGTAGGCGTGGTAGTTTCAATCATAGGCCGGATAGGAACAACTCCTCCATTAGTATCATCATTGCCCGTATGGCCTTCATTGTCACTACTGTCACGCACATCCTCACTAGTAGAGTTGTAGTGTCGAGTAGAATTCTCAAGAATAGCCACCGCTGTTATGGAATCCTCTATCCTGAAGCCCTCCAATAGGATGTGAACTGTTGAAGGGGAAATGGCAGTGGTATCAGGACCTCCCCCTCCAGCGTTTTACACCCCGAGAAGGTTACAGTAAGCTGCTCGGATACTCAGAAGTCTTCTACCATCTTCTCCAATGTCGACCACATTCTCTACGGTTGATCCGACCGATGTCTATATGATGCTCCCTTTTGAGGCAGTCAAGGGGCACCCCAACGAGGGGCTGGGCACCCATGTCATTATGTTTTGGAACCAAGCTAGCGCTTCGGAACCTTCTAGCAACTTCGAACTCGAGATTGAATCCGTCGCGGCAAGATTGTCCCGGTGCCTTCCAGTTCACACGAACTTTGCAGTCCTTGTGATGGATTGCTGACGTAATAATGGTTTTTGTCCCTTCGGTGGTGCATGAATAGTCATAGGAGTCCTTATTGCAGGTGTACTCTAGCTCCTCCTCTTGGATAATCCACGACGTTGTTGCAAAACCCCTTGGCTCGAACGCACATCTAACGAGGTCACTCTTCTTGACATGGTTGTAATCGATCCCCCTCCAATACTTCATAGTAATCATACGGGAATGCTCCTTTCCCTTGGCATGGTTCCTACAAACAACAGTTAGTACCTTGTATGACACAAAACTGACTCATGCATATGCTAGTGTAAGAACGAAACACACAAATGATAGAATCAACAATCGAGCTCCCCAAACCTTAAATGTCTAGCCTAGCTTATTCATCATGCAACATACGAATGTAACTACTACATGCAATATATCACATTATGCTCTTACTAGACAACCAATATCCTAGATAACAAGGCTCAATTCAAACCATAGTAGCGAAAAATCCTAGCATCATAAATCCTCATACTCAACAATTAAGCATTCTTCCATCAAATCCATCATCATTACATCAATAAACACAATCATATGCAAGAAATCTAAGAAAAAGATAAATTGCATAACAAGATATATCATCTAGTAGCAAAATTCCCAAATCAACAATCCAAGCATAATTGAGCATGCAATTGATTGTAAATAACGCTTCCAATCACACAAACAACCTACCCATGCATCAAATAAGCATTATTGAAGCTCAAATTAGAAAACCCCCAAATTCGAAAATTAGGGTTCATAAAAAGATACCTCAGATCTGAAAATCTAATGCATTAGGACGAAATCTGTTCGGATGAAAAGATAGATCACGTAATAGGCTTCGATTGAAGCTAAAGAACACTAAATTTGGTGAAGAAATGAAGAAGTTATGAAGTTTTGAATGTATTTTCGCAATTTTCGGTTTTTGGGAAGGAAGAATGATGAAGATATGAAGAAAATGAGGTATAGAGGGGAGATCCGCGTTTTTCATCTACTGGGACTGTGGGGCGAGTCGCCCCTGGTGTGGGGAGATTCTCCCCACAATGGCCGATTCGCCCCCCGCTCCCCGATGTGGGGAGACGGTCCTTTCGTCCAAAAACGCGGTTTTTAATCTCCGAAACCAATTTTCTCATAAAACCACTTGAAAAATCTCACTCAAACATAAGCATATACGACACAGACATGAACAAATTTACATATGAGAAAGCAAATTGTTCAAGAATGAATGCATGAAAAAAAGCAGTAAAGAAAGCGATAAAAATTCCGGGTTGCCTCCCGGATTGCGTCATTGTTTAAAGTCTTTGACTCGACTCCTGTCTGCGCCTAACTCTTCTTTTTGCGGGTACTAGGCTTCCCCTTCATTGATCTCCTCTTCATTGGTTAAATTTTGTCGATCGCTATGATTCTATGATTTCTGAATTTCATCATTACCGTGATAATCTTGAACCTCTTGAAGAGTCACTAACCATGCAGGTTGAGACTTGTTACTTGTCCGAGGAAGCAAGGGAAATAGTTGAGATGATGGATAATACACCTGAAATTTTCGTAGGAGAAGAGGTGCTTGAACCTTTAGAAGAAGAAGAGGTAGAGAGAAAATTTCCTGAAGAGCCTAGTTTAGATTTAAAACCTCTTCCTGAACATCTCAAGTATGTCTACTTAGGGGAGAATGAGAAAAAACCTGTGATAGTCTCTTAACACCTTTCTAGCGTAGAAGAAGGTAGGCTAGTTGAGGTCTTAAGGAAAAATTCTGCAGCCATAGGATGGGGGATTAGTAATATAAAGGGAATTAGCCCTACACGGTGTGTGCACAATATCACTCTAAAGCAAGATGCCAAACCCGTTAGCTAGGCAACCTCAGCGTAGGATAAATCCTGCCGTGCAAGAACTAGTGAAGAAAGAGGTGATTAAGTTGCTAGATGCCGATATGATCTACCCCATTCCTGATAGTCGATGGGTGAGCCCCGTTCATGTAGTTCCTAAAAAATTTGGGATTACGGTAGAAGAGAATGAGAAGGGAGAGCTAGTACCCGTTAGAAAAACCACATGATTGCGGATGTGCATTGATTATAGGAGATTGAATGCCGCCACTAACAAAGACCACTTCCCTTTGCCATTTATTGATGACATGTTAAACCGCCTTGCGTGGCGGCAATTTTATTGTTTTCTTGATGGCTTGTCAGGTTTCTATCAGATTCCGATTGCACCGGATGATCAGGAGAAGACGACATTCACTTGCCCATTCGGGACATTTGCTTATAGGAGAAGACGACATTCACTTGCCCAAAAAGATTCCAATTTTATTGTTTTCTTGTTTTCTGTTTCCTCTGGCATGGTAACCAAGTTTGTTGAAGTTTTCATGGATGATTTTTCTCTTTTTGGTGATTCGTTTGATGAATGTTTGCATAGATTAGATCTTGTTTTGAAAAGATGTATCGAATGCAATTTAACTTTGAGTTGGGAGAAAAGTCATTACATGGTTAGGGAAGGCATTGTTTTAGGACATGTAGTTTCTGAAAGAGGGATTGAAGTAGATAAGGCTAAAATCGAAATCATTGAAAAACTTCCCCCACCCACTTGTGTGAAAGAATTATAGTCTTTTCTTGGTCATGTAGGTTTTCATAGGAGGTTTATCAAGGATTTCTCGAAAATTGCTAAACCTTTAAGTAGCTTGCTTGTAAAAGATGTGGTTTTCCATTTTTCTGATGAGTGACTAGTTGCTTTCAATACCCTTAAGGAAAAGCTTGTTACTGCTCCTATTGTTGTGCCACCGGATTGGAATCTTCCTTTTGAAATTATGTGTGATGCTTCGAATTTTGCTATGGGGGCTGTTTTGTGCCAAAAAGTTGATAAGCAGTATCGTGTGATTTATTATGTTAGTAAGACTCTAGACTCAGTTCAAGTTAATTATACAACTACTGAAAATGAATTTTTAGCTGTCGTTTTTGCTTTACAAAAGTTTAGGTCTTATTTGATTGGTCATCATGTGAATGTCCATACTGATCATGCTGCTTTAAGACATTTAATAGCTAAACAAGATTCTATGCCAAGATTAATCTGTTGGGTCTTATTGTTACAAGATTTTGATTTGACTATAGTGGATAGAGATGGTAGGGAGAATTGGTAGCTGATCACTTGTCTAGAATTCCTAATATCCCTGTTGATTCGATTCCTATTAATGAGGATCTTCCTGATGAGCACTTAATGAGAGTCTATGAAGAGCCATGGTATGCTGATATTGTGAGTTATTTGGTTACGGGTATTTGCCCAACTAATTTTTCAGCCTCCGATAGGAGAGCTTTTAACAAGCGTTGCAGGTATTTCATATGGGATGATCCGCACCTCTTTAAAGAAGGAGCTGATGGAATTTTGAGAAGATGCGTTCCGCAAGGAGAGCACCGAAGTGTGCTAAGTCATTGCCATGAGCTTCATTGTGGTGGACACTATAGTGGACAGAAGACGGCTCGAAGAGTTCTACAGGCAGGATTATTCTGGCCAACTTTGCACCAAGATGCTCGAGAATTTGTGAAAAATTGTGACCCATGTCAACGAGGGGGCAATATTGGCAAGAAGGAGGAAATGCCCCTACAAGGGAATCTGGTAGTCGAACCTTTTGATGTATGGGGAATCGATTTCATGGGACCACTTCCATCAAGTGGGGGATATGAGTACATTCTTGATGAATGTGTATTTTACACTTTCATTTGAGTCTTTTTCACCTATTTTAGCTATCCTCTATGTTAATTTAGCTATATCTTAGTGCATTTTATAAGAATAGTGTCACGTTTCCCTTTAGTTTTTATTTTACAGGTTTTGGTTGAAAAACGAGGATTTCAGGGCAATTATATTGAAGTTGACAAGGAATTGGTGTTCCAGAAGCCTATGTGGAGTATCTGAAGGTTTCCGGATAGGATTTGGAGTCTAGGGGTCGAATCTGGAGGTTAGAAGGCCACTAGAAGTCAGAAACCGAGTCCGAAAAGGGGAAGAAATCCAAAAACGCGTCGAAAACGCGGAAATTCCGGAATTTTACTCCCGGGCGAATCGCCTGGGACGCGGGGCGAATTGCCCCACACCAGGCGAGTCGCCCGGTGTGTGGGGCCCTTCGCCCCACACAAATTCGAAGCCTATATATAGTTGCTCAGTTTTTCTCCGAAATTCATACTTTTCCAGACCTACTCTCACCTTTCTCTGTAGTTTTAGGTTGGAACTTCCCAGAGCCTGTTCTGGAGCTTCATAGCTTAGGAGATACTTTTTCTTAGCAGTTTGGAGCTTGTAAGATCGCGATTCATCGGAGACTGACAATCTTCGGTAACATTGTATCTTACAGTTTTTCAACTTATTTTGATAGATCTTTCAACATGTTTTCTTCAATGATTTATGTTGATTGCTGATGAATGTGTATTTTACACTTTCATTTGAGTCTTTTTCACCTATTTTAGCTATCCTCTATGATAATTTAGCTATATTTTAGTGCATTTTATTAGAATAGTGTCAAGTTTCCCTTTAGATTTTATTTTACAGGTTTTGGTTGAAAAACGAGGTTTTCCGGGAAATTATATTGAAGTTGAAAAGGAATTGGTGTTCCAGAAGCCTATTTGGATTATCTGAAGGTTTCCGGATAGGATTTGGAGTCTAGGGGTCGAATCTGGAGGTTAGAAGGCCACTAGAAGTCAGAAACCGAGTCCGAAAAGGGGAAGAAATACAAAAACGCATCGAAAACGTGGAATTCTGCGAAAATTACTCCCGGGCGAATCGCCCCGCACTATTTCGAAGCCTATATATAGTTGCTCAGTTTTTCTCCGAAATTCATACTTTTCCAGACCTATTCTCTCACCTTTCTCTGTAGTTTTAGGTAGGAACTTCCCAGAGCCTGTTCTAGGGGTTCGTAGCTTAGGAGATACTTTTTCATAGCAGTTTGGAGCTTGTAAGATCGCGATTCTTCGGAGACTGACACCCTTCGGTAACATTGTATCTTACGGTTTATTCTACTTATTTTTATATATCTTTCAACATGTTTTCTTCTATGATTTCTGTTGATTGCATGCCTATTATGAGTAGCTAAACTTATCGTTGGTGGTAGTATGTGAATTCTTAGCAAAGGGAAGATAATCATGCTAATGGCTATATCACGCATTATACTCCGTGTTATTGCTTCATTTCGTTGATCAGGCTCAGCCTAAATTCTCGTATGTTGTATTAATTATTATGCACAATTGGACCCTCGTCGACCTATGCACATCTATATCTTCGTAGTGTTGAATAATTACGGAACACAATTGGACAATAGTGCTTGACTTGTCAGTATCTTTATCTTCGTAGTGCTTAATAATTGCAACCGGACATTCGATTGATCAAAGATCTCCATGCAAGACCGAGGAATTTACGCATGATTATTGACCCGTTATGCTTTGAAGGATCATACTATCACCAATCTCCATTATCTGTTAGAAAAACCTTTGCTTTAACCGTCTGCTGTTTTTATATTCCTTAGTTAAATAGATAAAGCTAGTTATAGTCCGTAGAGAACGACACTCGAGGTCATTCTACTGCTACACTACGGTTTTCGTTGTAGTTGTGAATTGCCTTTGGCTAAATAACAAATTTATTTGATTCGTACGCGTTGGAACACGACACCAGCGCGTTCATCAAATTGGCGCCGTTGCCGGGGACTATACTCCTTTTTTCTGTTTAATTTGTTTATATTTTCAACATTCAATTCCTAATTCTATTAGTTTTAGTTTTCCTTTTTAATCTCTCTCTGATACTGCTTTCCTAGTCTGTTTCTAATTCTCCTTTCCTAGCCTTAGTAGTATTCGATATCTAGAAATATTTTCGATTTTCGAAATTTCTAACGAGGCTAATTTTCAGTTTTGAGTTACTCCTTATACAGATTTCCAGGTATGACGACCTTAAAAGCCCGCTTGACACCTACGTTCTCGCAAGTCAGGAGGGGGTCAGCTATATACTTGGAAGATGAGTTATCGGTGTATGAGGTAACAAGCACCATAGTGAGAAGGATACCAAGGTTCGAAGAAGGAGAGGATATGAATCCGATAAGCTTCATCAGGTCCTATGAAGAGGAAATAGCAAAAGTTCCAGCAAAGGGGTTCACAGAGGATCAATTATGCAGGAAATTATTTCCTTTTGCTTTGGGATATGAACCGAGGATATGGATAGCGAGGTTAGCACCAGGATCACTGAAGACCTGGAGTCAAGTAGTAGAGGAGTTCTTGGAACGTTTCATGCCTTACCATGAGACGATTGCACTACGAAATCGGATCGAATACTTCAAGCAAGGAGAATACGAGTGGTTCTGTGACACCTATGAACGTTTTGAGCTGTATAAACGTGAGTGCCCCCACCACCGTTTCGACGATGGGGAGCTGATTTGGTTTTTTGTTGGAGGACTACGTGATGAAGTTAGGCTTCAAGTGGATGGGATGTGTGGAGGTTTAGAAGAATGTACAGTTGAAGAGGCAGTGAAGGTCTTTCAAAAGTACGCCAATTGATCCGCACAATCCGAGAAAATAATGTCGAATGAAGTCACCAACATATACTCAAATCAAGACCAAACTGACGGTTTATACGAAGGATATTCTAAGGACAAAGACATCAGTGAGGAGGAGGAACTTGCGTTCTACGCAGGGATCAAAGCCATTGAGAGTATTTTCGAGATAGCACACGCAGGGCAAGCTGAGAACAATCTTCGCATCGAGAAGGCTTTTGAAGCGGTCGAAGTAATTGAACAACTTATCAAAGAGCTTAGCCTACTGAAGTGTGGAAGGTGCGGTAAAACAGTCGAGGATACCCCCCAGGAAGTGGTGAGCAAACCAGCCGAGGTGAGGGGCGAATCACCCCCCAACTCCAGGGAACCGGTCGATCCTAGTCCTCTCGATGAGACACCTGAAACTGATCCCGAGCAACCTCCAACTGTTGCTACTAAGGAGAATGAGTGCGAAGAGGTGAATCTACTACTCCGAGGAGGCAAGATGACGAAAATTCCTAACTTCATACGTCCTAAACGGGTGGAATCTACTGAGATCGATAATACAGGACCAAGCACAGAACAAGAGGTTAGCGGAATTTCAAAAGAACCTCAAGAAGTTCCGGAAAGGAATGATGAACCAAGACCATCTGTGGTAGACATAGATGATGACGAAGTCGAGGTAGGAACTAGTATACCAGGGGAACTTCACAAATCTTCCAATCCATATGTGCCTCCGAAGCCACATGTGCCATACCCGAGTCGGATCAAACCAGCCAAGAAGGATATTCAAGATTCACCCCTATTCCAGCGCCTGTCAAAAGTGGAAGTCAATGTGCCTCTCTTAGAATTAATCCAGAACATTCGAGCTTATACGAAATTCTTTCGTGAGATCAAGAACAAAAGGATTACTTCAGGAAAGGAAGTGAGTGGGGTTGAAACGGTCAACTCGATTGCCGGATTGCCCGTAAAGAAAAAGGATCCTAGAAGTTTCATCATCAACATCGCCTTAGGAAATGGACGAAGTACGAAGGCAATGCTTGACTTAGGAGCTAGCATTAACTTAATGCCGTATTCAGTATACAAGGCCCTAGAACTCAGAGAATTGACACCAACTGATATGGTCGTCCAAATGGCAGACCAAAGTGTGAAGAGGCCAGTCGGGATAATAGAAGACATCCTTGTGAAAGTGGACAAATTGATAATCCCAGCTGATTTTGTAGTAATGAAGTCCGCGGACGAGGGAAAGAGCCATATCCGCGAGCACGTAGTACTACTTGGGAGACCATTCATGGCAACTACCAACACATGCCTTGAACTTAAGGGAAAGAAAATAACCATGGAGGTAATGGGCGAGAAGATTGAGTTGGTAGGATGTAGCATCAGAGATAAGGAAGTTGCGGAGGAGTTAAAATTTGTCGATTGCTATGAATCCGTAATTCCCAAATTCCATCATTCCCATGGTAATCGTGAACCACTTGAGGAGGCACTAACAATGCAAGCTAAGACGTGCTACATGACCGAAGAAGCAAGGGAACTAGTTGAGATAATGGATAGCACCCAGAAATTCACGCAGGAGAAGAGGTACTTGAACCTTTAGATGAAGAAGAAGAAGAAAGTGGGTTTCCTGAAGAACCTAGCTTAGAATTGAAACCACTTCCTGCGCACCTCAAGTATGTGTACTTAGGAGAAAATCAGAAGAAGCCTGTAATTGTCTCCTCACATCTCTCCGACGATGAGGAAAGTAAACTGATTGAAGTATTGAAGGAAAATTCCGCAGCTATAGGATGGGGGATCAGTGATATCAAAGGAATTAGCCCTACACGATGCGTGCACAACATCACTCTAGAACAAGATGCCAAACCCGTTAGGCAACCTCAGCGAAGGATAAATCCAGCCATGCAAGAGGTGGTAAAAAGAGAAGTGATCAAGTTGCTAGATGCTGATATGATTTACCTCATTCCTGATAGTCGATGGGTGAGCCCGGTACATGTAGTTCCTAAGAAATCAGGAGTCACGGTAGAAGAGAATGAGAAGGGAGAATTGGTACCGGTTAGGAAGACCACTAGATGGCGGATGTGCATTGACTATAGAAGATTAAATGCCGCCACTAAAAAGGACCACTTCCCTTTACCATTTATAGATGACATGCTAAACCGCCTTGCGGGGCGGAAGTTTTATTGTTTTCTTGATGGTTTATCAGGTTTCTACCAGATTCCGATTGCATCGGAAGATCAGGAGAAGACGACATTCACTTGCCCATTCGGAACATTTGCCTATAGGAGGATGCCATTTGGACTATGCAATGCTCCCGCCACTTTTCAAAGGTGCATGCTTTCTGTTTTCTCTGACATGGTAACAAAATTTGTTGAAGTATTCATGGATGATTTTTCCCTTTTTGGTGATTCCTTTGATGAATGCTTGCACAGATTAGATCTACTTTTGAAAAGGTGCATTGAATGCAACTTGACCTTAAGCTGGGAGAAGAGTCATTATATGGTTAGAGAAGGCATTGTTCTAGGACATGTAGTTTCTGAAAGAGGTATTGAGGTAGACAAGGCTAAGATCGAAATCATTGAAAAACTTCCCCCACCTACTTTTGTGAAATAATTGCAATCTTTTCTTGGTCATGTATGTTTTCACAGGAGGTTTATTAAAGATTTTTCAAAAATTGCTAAACCTTTAAGTAGCTTGCTTGCTAAAGATGTGGTTTTTCATTTCTCTAATGAATGCTTAGTTGTTTTTAATACCCTTAAGGAAAAGCTTGTTTCTGCTCCCATTGTTGTGCCGCCTTACTGGAATCTTCCTTTCGAAATTATGTGTGACGCTTCGAATTTTGCTATGGGTGCTGTTTTATGCCAAAAAGTTGATAAGCAATATCGTGTGATTTATTATGTTAGTAAGACTCTAGACTCTGTGCAGGTTAATTATACAACTACTGAAAAGGAATTTTTAGCTGTTGTCTTTGCTTTACAAAAGTTTAGGTCTTATTTAATTGGCCATCCTTTGAATGTCCATACTGATCATGCTGGTTTGAGACATTTGATAGTTAAGCAAGATTCTAAGCCTAGATTAATCCGTTGGGTCCTTGTTAGGAAACTTGTAATTTTGATGAGCAATTAACCATGCTAAATTAAGGAAAGTCCAGTAACTAGTACTCTTAAGGTCCATAGGAATTTAGAATATTAAGAACATTGTAAAAGAGGAACGTTTGCTGAAGACTTAGATTAGGTGCTAGATAAGTTATTTCTTTTGCGTATGATGTATTTTATTTCCTGAAAAGAAAATAACTTATTGATGCTGAAGCTTATGATGTATCTTGTTTTCTGAAAAGAAATACAACCTATTGAAGCATTTGCTGATGATGTACTTTGTTTTTACAAACAAACTATTGAAGCATTTAGAACCGCTCAGAAACTTGAAGATTTCGAAGACTAAAGACTAGAAGATTTCTGAACACTGGTATCTACAAAGGCACATGTCGCTCAGAAAGTGGAAACTTCAGCAACAGCATTGCATAAGTGAAAATCTATACGACGGAGTAGGTTGTGCTTGCTGAAACTGAGACTGACCACTTGCTGATGAACATTTGTGACCTCTTGCTGAAAGTACTTGTATTTGCGCTCCAATGTTACTGTTTGAATTTCATTCAAAAGAGCATTAAATGCAAAGCATGCACGCGAAGGACATGAAGACTAGAAGACAAACAAGGACGCTGCTGAAAGTACAAAAGCAAGATAGTGACATTTTAAGGAACAAAAGCCTTAGAATTTGAAATTCAAACGGCTCCTTATTTCACTATAAATAGAGGTCATCCGGCAAAGAGTTGAAGTGTGTCAACAACGTGATCAAACTCTCACTTGTGCTTAAAACTCACATACCTTCAAATACTCTTACTGCCATTGATCCGTTCCAAGACTTAAAGCTTGAAAAAGCTACTTGTAAAGAAGTAGAACAAACTCGGCTAATAAATTAGTTAAGTGTTCTTTCTTTCGAACAAGAACAAGTCTTGACACCAGAAACAATCAAACTTGTTTACTGCAAAGTATTCAAAGTTGCGTTTCTTAGATTACTTGTTGTAACTGAATAAGTTATAATTAAGTTATCTCACCCCAAAACTCTCTAACTGAAAATACACCCTTTCAGGTGTGATATTCAGGGGGAACTTAATCGAGCATAGTTTTGCTGATTAAAAGTACCAAGTTTGGTGGAGAACAAGGTTGAGTTCTCTAGTTTAGGTTGGAGACAAAGCAAGTGTGCTTTGGTTTCTGTTGAATCGCTCTAGATAGGAGATTGTAAGGAACCTCAATCATATCCTAGTGGATTCAGTCCTAGAAAGGACAAAGTGGATTAGTTGAGAGATTACGCCACTCTCAGATACCACTATAAAGTGTTTGTGTGATTTACTTACTGTATTTAGTTTTCAGCAAATCATATCTGTCTGTACACAGTCACTCACTTCACTTGCTGAAATCTTTACTTACTGAAAGAGCACTTATTGTATCAAAGACTTCCGCTCTCTAATTTTAAGTATCAGCAAACCAAGCTACTGTAAAGTAACTTACGCTTGCAGTGAAAGTTAAGTATCAGCAAACTCATTACTGAAAAGTAATAAGCACTTGCTGAGAAAGTTTTAAACGACGAAAGTTTGAAAAGACTATTCACCCCCCCCTAGTCTTTTCTTGTTGTTTAAAGGGACCAACAAGTGGTATCAGAGGAGGAGGTTCTTTAACCTTCTGCACTGAACCTAGATCCCCTTAGGTGTTTTCCGTAAATCACTCTCACTTGATCAGTTTGGTAGTGCTTTGCTGACAGGATGTCTTTAGGAGATGCTCCCTTGTTGAAGCTGGAAAATTACGAGAAATGGCGAAACAACATGATGCTACATCTTGAGGCCATTAGTGATGAGATGGTCACCGTCATTAATGATGGACCTATCAAGACCACTGAAGCTGGAAAGGAAACCATCCTAGGCGAACCATCAGATACGGTTGTGACAAAACCAGGAGAGGAATGGACTTCTGACGAAGCTAAGAGATTCCGTCTTGATGGCCAAGCAAGAAATATCATCATTCGATCAACTCCGGATACCATACAGTGCAAACTGTGGGGTGCTAAGACTGCAAAGGAAGCTTGGAAAATGGTTCAAGATCTTTGTGCTGGATCTGACAAGACCAAGGAAAACAAACTTGAAGTACTTAAATTAAAGTTTCAAAACTTTAAGCAAGGTGCAAACGAGTCACTAGAAGACTTGGATTTCAGATTCACAACTCTTGTTAGTGAAATGGCAGCATTGGGTGTTGGAAACCTTTATTCAGATTCTGAGAAAGTGAAAACTATCATCAGAAGTTTGAATCAAGAATGGATCCACACTCATAATTTCTATTATTATCAAGGAATGCCAGACATTACACCAACAGAGTTGTTCTCTCATCTTGCTACTGTCAACTATGAGACAAAGCAAATAGAAAGTGTCTTTGCTGAAAAATCGCAAAAACATTGCTCTTGCTGCAAAGCCGTCATCTTCTGAAAAGAAGAATGAAAAAGAACCTACTGATGAAAATGCTTTGGTTGTCAAAAACATGAAGAAATTCATCAGCAAGGAACTTGAAAGGCGAAAAGCAAAAGAGAAGCTGAAAAAGCATCTTGGTAACAACTACCATAAGTACAAGAATGAGACTAGCTCGTTGAACAAGCAAGCTCAGCAAGCTACTTCATCAGAAGAACCAGTAGTTGGAAATGACCTATGTTTTTACTGCAAAAAGCCTGGACACTTCAAAGCTTATTGCCCTTTGCTGAAAGGCAAATCTGCTGAGAAGAAGAAGAAGTTCAAAAGAGCTTTTATTGCTGAAGAAAAGAAGAAGCTTCAAGCAAAAATCGATGCATTGTGTATTGGTACTAGCTCCGAAGACAGTGAGGATGAAAGTTCAGACACCGACGATGAAGAAGCCACTCTAGACGTAGAGATTGGCAAAGAAGTGTGTGGAATAGCTATGGAAGCTTATTCAGACGTGTCAAACTACGACTTCTGCCTCATGGACGGTCAGGTAAACAATCCTACCTCTGACTCAGACTAAGAAAGTGAAGACGAGATTGACCTTGACAAGATTCAAAGAGAAATCGAAAGATTTGAGAAAACTCTCAGCAAACAGCAAGAAAAACTACAAATTGCTGAAACTCTGACCAAGCAAACTACTGAAAAGTACGTCTTGCTGAAGGAAGAGACAGAAGAAAAGGATGCTGAAATAAGGCGTATTAAGAAGTTGATTGCTGAAGCTGCAGAGAAGAATTCTCAAATGGCATTAGAATTGGAAGAATATCAGTCCTCAATTCTAAAGTTACTTGCTGAAATCCAAGAGATTAAAAAGATGAAAGTCAATTTCAAATCCTATGTGGAAGCAAGTAATACGCTGACTGAACTAAACTCTTATTTGAGAGACCCATCTCAGAAAGAAGGTTTAGGCCGAATGTATGAAGGTGATGATGTAGAAATCTTGAGAAAAGATAAATCACCTATCTCCTTTGTACGTGCTACTGATAGTGGTTTACCAGAAATCTATCAGTTTGGTCAATTTAAGGTTGCTGAAACAAGCAATCAAGTACCTATGACCATAAAGCCCGCTGTTGCTACTCAAAGTAACAAGACTTTAAAAGGAAAACAGGTTGTTGAAAAGCAAACTGGAAAGAAGAAGAATGCTGTGAAGCATTCCGCCAAACAAGTTGCTGAAAAGCAAGTTGTTAAGACAAAAGGAAAGTTTACTAAAAGTAATCAGAAGTCCTTTGCTGACAAACCTGAATCAAGTAAGGTTGCTGAAGCTAAAGCTCAGCATTCTCCAAAAAGTGGACTAGGTTTCAAAACCAAGCAAAGTCAACTCTTTCATGAATACAAGCAAGCCTAAGAGTTATGAAAAGACTCCCAATGCTAGGACTAGAAGGAACCTTGCTAGAAAAGAACTTACTGAAAAGTATGTTCAGCAAAAAGGTCAATAGAGCAAGACACCACATCAGAAACTGGATTTGACCAGCACGGGTCAAAAGTCTTTCAGCTCAAAACCTCCTAGTTCCTCAGCAAGTAGAAAACAAGTCAAAGTTGAAAAACTTAAGACTTGGGTTTCCACTGGACGCATTCTTGAACATGTTAATGGACATCCATCATTGGATAATTAACTTGTTTGCTCTTGATTGTGCAGACTTCAGCCACGGAGACAAACGATGCAATCTAGCACTTTGATAGTGGTTGTGGAAAGCACATGACGGGCAACAAGAATAACCTTATAAACTATAGACGGTGGTCTAAAGGTCCAACAATAAGGTTTGCTGGTGGAGGCTCCGGTTCTACAAAAGGCTATGGTGATGTGAAGTTAGGATGCATAACCATTACAGGAGTTCTTTATGTCAAAAATCTTAAGTTTAACCTTTTCAGCATGAGTCAATTTGCTGACAAAGGATACTTCATCGAAATTAAAAGTGATGAATGTAAACTTGTAGATTTTGAGACTAAAAAGGTAATAATGATTGCAAGAAGATCAGGAGGCTTATACACCATTGATTGGTCTTCAGCAAACGTTGAAAAATGCCTTGTCTCAGATCATGATTGCCTTGCTGAAAAAGCATGGTTATGGCATAAACGAACAAGTCGTCTAAACTTCAAGACGCAGAATAAGCTGTCTAAAAAGGCACTTGTAGTTGGATTACCTAGGGTTACTTTTAAGAAGGATGGTGTTTGCAATGCATGTCAGCAAGGAAAGCAAACCAAATCTTCTTTCAAGAACAAGGCAGTACCGTCAACTACAAAACCTTTACAACTCTTGCACATGGACTTGTTTGAATCTTCTTCAACAAGCTATGCTGGTAAGAAGTATGGTCTAGTCGTGGTAGATGACTATTCAAGATTCACTTGGGTAGTATTCATCAAGCACATATCTGAAACCAAGACTGAAATACCTAACTTGCTGAATAAGATTGAAGTCATGAAAAATGACAAGGTAAAAGTCATAAGGACAGACCATGGTACTGAGTTTGTCAACCAGTACATAACTGAATATTGTACCTCAAAAGGTATTCAACATCAGTTATCCTCAGTAAGAACGCCACAGCAAAATGGTGTTGCTGAACGGAAGAATCGTACCCTAAAAGAAGCCGCAAGAACAATGCTTGCTGACACTGAAATAAGTGAGGCTTATTGGGTTGAAGCGATCAATACCGCCTGTTATACTCAAAACAGATGTTTGATTACTAAGGAATACAACAAAACTCCTTATGAATTGTTTGTTGGAAGACCTCCTAACATTACTCATCTAAGAGTATTTGGTTGCAAGTGTTTCGTTCTTAACAATGGTAGAGAATACCTAAGAACATTTCAACCAAAGGCAGACGAAGCGATATTTCTTGGCTACTCCTTGCATAGTAAAGCTTATAGAGTTTACAACAAAAAGGCACAAAAGATTGAAGAATCTGTGCATGTTGTATTCTATGAAAAGTCACAAGGTGTGCCTGCTGAAGAAGAAATATCAGAATGTATGAAAAAGCTAATCATACATGAGCAAAGAACTGAATCTGATGCTAGGCAAATCAAGTCAGTTGAACTAAATGATGATTCTGACAATGACTCTCCTCCTCCTAGTCATGACAAGATAAATATAGTTCACGACAAAGAATTTCCAGCAAAAGACGCGGTTGCTCCGGAAGTTGCTGAAATTATGCAATCTCCAGTGCCTGCTGATGACATATCTCAATCTAGCAATGCTGAACAAGCAGTTGCTGATGAACAAATCTCAGCAGAAACACAAATTCCCAGTAGTACTGAACAAGTACATACTGAAGAGTCACATGCTGATGAGCAAACATATCCTGATCCAACAAACAAAAAACCTGTTAATAAATGGATTAGAGATCATCCCTCTACGGATATGATTGGCGATATTAATAAACGCCAAGTGACTAGATCCAAAGCTACTCATGGACTTGCTGAAGAAGCTACTCATTGTTCTCTTGCTTTGTTTCAGAAATTGAACCTAAAACCATAGAAGAAGCTTTAAAGAATTCTGAATGAATAAAGGCAATGCAAGAAGAACTGGATCAATTTGAAAGAAACAAAGTCTGGAAACTTGTGCCACTTGCTGAAGACAAGAAAGCCATTGGTACAAAGTGGGTGTTCAGAAACAAGCTGAGCGAGTCTGGTGAAGTAACAAGAAATAAAGCACGTTTAGTTGCTCAAGGTTACTGTCAGACTGAAGGATTGGAGTATGATGAGTCTTATGCACCAGTTGCAATATTGGATGCAATTAGGCTTTTCTTAGCATTTGCTGCTCACAATGACTTCATTGTTTACCAAATTGATGTTAAAAGTGCATTCTTAAATGGTGAACTTGTTGAAGAAGTCTACCTAGAACAACCCCCTGGCTTTGAACTTCCCTCAGAAATCAAGATGGTATACAAGCTTCAGAAAGCTGTATATGGTCTAAAGCAAGCACCAAGAGCATGGTATGATACCTTGGCTAAGTTCTTGCTGGAAAATGGTTTCAAGAAAGGTGAAGTTGACAAAACTTTATTTACCATGAACCATGATGGTAAAATACTCTTAGTTCAAATTTATGTGGATGACATAATTTTTGGATCTAAGGACAAGCAACTTTGTGATGATTTTGCCAAACTCATGACAAATAAGTTTGAAATGAGTATGATGGGAAAATTGAATTAGTTCCTAGGATTGCAAGTCAAGCAACTCAAAGATGGAATATTCATAAATCAAGCAAAGTATGCAAAGGAAATGCTCATAAAGTTTAGGATCGAAGAGGATGAAAAACCTGAAAAGATCCCTATGAGTGTTGGTACCAAATTGGGCTATACTAAAGAGGACAAAAGTGTTGAAGAACACAAGTATAGGAAGCTCATTGGTTCCTTGTTGTATTTAACAGCAAGTAGACCTGACATTCAGTATGTTGTTTGTGTGTGTGCAAGATTCCAATCGGATCCAAGAGAATCACACTACAAAAAGGCAATCAAGATACTGAAATATGTTAAAGGTACAGTCAATGTTGGATTATGGTATCCTAAAGATTCTGAACTTGAATTGGTTGGCTATTCAGATGCTGATTATGGAGGATCAACTCTTGATAGAAAAAGTACATCTGGAACTTGTCAGTTTTTGGGTACTAGATTAATATCATGGTTCAGCAAGAAGCAAACTTGTGTCGCCAATTCATCTACTGAATCTGAATACATTGCAGCTGGTTGTTGCACATCTCAAATCCTATGGATTCAGCAACAATTAAGAGATTACGGTATTTCTGCAAAGAAAACACCAATCTTTTGTGATAATACAAGTGCTATTGCAATTACGCAAAATCCTAAGTTTCACTCTAGGACCAAGCACATTGATATTAGACATCATTTCATTAGAGATCATGTGGAAAAAGGTGATATTGAGGTTGTGAAAGTAGGCACCGAAGATCAGCTTGGTGACATCTTCACCAAGCCCCTACCGGATAATAGGTTCTCAATGCTAAGGTATAACCTTGGATTGATTGAACTACCTCAATAAAGGATACACTTGGCAGAATGCTGAAACAGGTATTCAGCAAGCCAAAGTATTCCTGTCTAAAAGACTCAGTCACTGATTTCTTCTAAGAAATGATAAGTCACGACATGATTGCTGAAACAGGCATTCAACAAGTAATTCCTTCAAAAACGGGTATTTGTTAGGAAACTTGATCACTTGCTGAGACAGGCACTCAGTAAGAGAAAGAACTTAAGGATTGCTGAGACGGGCACTCAGACAATCAAAAGATACTGAAACAGGTATTCAAGTATCAAAGAAATTTTCTGAGACGGGAACTCAGAAAAAGAGCAAAGCTCATCTCTCAGATTTTACCAAAGGATATCTCAAGTACAAAAGGAATTTACCGATACGGGAAATCAAAAATATCTTTTAAACTTAAAGAAAATATAAGATATCTAAGTAAGGGGGAACTTTCAGCAAGTATCAAGAGTGATAATTCAAACTCGCTGAAAAGATTCTTGTCCATTTCAGCAAGCAATCTATTCCCTTAAAACTCGGTAAAATCAATTTGTGACGTTAAACTGGCACAGATAAACTCGCAATAATCATGACATGAAATTCAATCGTGGCCATTGATGAAAAGGAGTTACTTATCTAACGGCTAACAAAACAAAGAGAGAGAGTGCTCTGACGGTTTTAGTTAGTGGGCCACTACGCATTCAATGCAAAGGCTCCACTAACTCCAGTGTTTCTCTGTTTTACCCTTGCTGAGAGCTCAAATCGATTGAGTTTCTCACACACCAGAGACACTATATAAAGAAGGAGTTAAAGAAATGAAAAAATTCTTTAACTCACATTTCCTTTCTCTGCAAATTCTAGCCTGAATCTACTGTACCTCCGGTCAAAAAGCAAAACTATCTTTTTTCGTACACATTTTCTTGCTCTATAAAAAGAAATGGCTCCCAAGAGACAGTTATCAAAGTCCTCAAAGTCATCAAAGGTTGACAGTGCTGAAACACGCATTGCTCCGGTGACTACTCCGACCACAAACACAACGAAAGTTGTGTTGAAAAATGACCGAATCACAGAAAAACCTATGCCTCCGTCATATCTTGACACTGCAAAGTGTGAGATGTTGATGCAATGGGGAGGGTTTGCAAAAGAAAAGTACATTAGGTACTTTTATGAACAAGAACTCGATGACAAAAATGAAGAGGCGCTTGAGTTTATCAAGCAGCAAGGCCTCATGAACTTTATCTCTGCTCGCACTAAGCAAGTGAGCATGATTGATACAATGGAATTCTACAACAATACAGAAATCCAGTCCCTTACAGACAGTAATGGAGTCACTGAAAAAGTGATCCTTACTTATGTTCAGAACACGCAAATCGTCCTGAAATGGACTGATTTAGCGGAGATATTTCAGATTCCAACCACTGGAACTGAAGATGAGGTCACTGCCACTGACGAAGAAATTGAAGCTTTCTACAGTGACGTCAGAAATGAGAAAATGAAGAAAGGCGAGATAGCTCCCGTGACTTGGACAAAGCACGTTAAGAGAAAGCATCTCTGCCATTCACTTGGTCTAGTAGCTCTGCTACTAATAAAAGTTCTTGACTCCCAAGTTGGAGGAATTGACCAAGTAGGCCTGAGAAGATGGCCATTGCTGATGCATATCTATGAAAATAAAACGGAACTTAACTCGGCTAAGTACATTTTCAACAGGCTTGTTGATTGTGTTACTAAGTTCAAGGTAAAGGTAGAAGACAACAAGGTCTCACCTTCCTTTCCAGTTATGTATGGAATCAAGATATGCTATATCCTTGAACATTTCAGGATTCAGCTAAGAAACCCATTGCCAATCAAGAAATCTGTGTGCAATGTGGCAAGATCTTTCTACAAGCAGAATGTACCTAAGATTGCTGGAAAGAAAACCAAGAAGACAACAACTGCAAATGTTGTCAGCACAAGCCAGCAAGAAAGGTATACAACAGCTGCAGATGTTACCACTCAGCAACTTAGAGATGAAACTGCTGTAGATGGTGGTAACACAAAAGAAACTGCTGTAGAAAATCAACAAGGTACGTGTACAACACCCGTTGCTGAAAATGCAACTATAGATGCCTCTGGAAAACCGGAGAAATCTAACAAGAAAAAGAGGAAAGCTGATGATGACACTCAGACTGCAACGTCATTGATGAATGTGTATTTTACACTTTCATTCGAGTCTTTTTCACCTATTTTAGCTATCCTCTATGTTAATTTAGCTATATTTTAGTACATTTTATTAGAATAGTGTCACGTTTCCCTTTAGATTTTATTTTACAGGTTTTGGTTGAAATTCGGGGATTTCTGGGCAAATATATTAAAGTTGACAAGGAATTGGTGTTCCAGAAGCCTATTTGGAGTATCTGAAGGTTTCCGGATAGGATTTGGAGTCTAGGGGTCGAATCTGGAGGTTAGAAGGCCATTAGAAGTCTGAAACCGAGTCCGAGAAGGAGAAGAAATCCAAATCCGCGTCGAAAAATGCGGAATTCCGCGAAAAAGGCGCGGGGCGAACCGCCCCAGCCTCGGGCAAACCGCCCCAGAGATATTTCGGGGCCTATATATAGAGCTCAGTTTTTCTCCGAAAATCATATCTTTCCAAGCCTACTTTCTCGCCTCTCTCTATAGTTTCAGGTAGGAACTTCTCGGGGCCTGTCCTGGGAGTTCCGTAGCTTAGGGGATACTTTTTCATAGCAGATTGGAGTTTGTAGGACCGCAACCATCCGGAGATTGACAACCTTCGGTAACTTTGTATCTTATAGTTTTATCTACTTATTTTATTTATCTTTCAATATCTTTTCTTCTATGATTTCTATTGATTGCATGCTTATTATGAGTAGCTAAACTTATCATTGGTGGTAGTATGTGAATTCTTAGCGAGGGGAAGATAATCATGCTAATGGCTATATCGCGCATTATACTCCGTGTCATTGCTTTATTTCGTTGATCAGTTGTAACCAAAATTCTCGTATGTTGTATTGATCATTATGCACAAATGGACACTAGTCGACCATCAGACCAATTATATTCGTAGTGTTGAATAATTACGGAACACATTAGGACAACCGTGATTGACTAGTCAGACCAGATTATCTTCGTAGTGTTTAATACTTGCAACAGGACACTAGATTGATTCAAAGATCTCTATGCAAGACCGAGGAATTTATGCATGATTATCGACCCATTATGCTAAGAAGGACCATACTATCACCAATCTCCATTATCTGCTAGAAACCCCTCTGCTATCTGTTTGCTGTTTTTATATTCTAAATTAGATTTGATAAAGCTAGTTATAGTCCTGAGAGAACGACACTCGAGTCATTCTGCTACTACACTACGGTTTTCGTTGTAGTTGTGGATTGCCTTTGGCTAAATAACAAATTTATTTGACTGAACCGGGACCTGACAAATCCTCGTTCATCAAATTGGCGCCGTTGTTGGGGACTATACTCCTTTTTTCTATTTAATTTGTTTTTATTTACAGCTTTAGATTCCTAATTCTACTAGTTTTAGTTTTCCTTTTAATCTCTCTCTAATCACCTTTCCTAGTCTGTTTCAGATTGTGTATGCCGCATACACGTTCTGCAGGAACACCGCTTGCTGATTCAATTGTTGAGATCGATAGAGTCTACCACCAGAGAAGGCGACTACTTGAAAGGCGCGCACTAGAGGAAATAGAGGAAACCGATTTCTCTGAATCTCTACTTAGTCTCTTCAAGGAAATCGACGGAATGGCAGAAGCTAGACCACTGAAGGCATGGGTACAACCCACCAAGGATCGTATGAGGGGACCGGCGATTGTTCTTTCGTCTGCAACCCGAGATCTGGAGATCAAGAACCACGCATTCCAACAACTTCCGAGGTTCTATGGCTTATCAAGGGAAGATGTGATGGGGTACTTGCACGATATCGATGATTTCGTCAACCAACTCCCACGACCCGGAGTTGACATAACAACGGATGACTTGAGAATGAAGGTTTTTGCTATGGGACTTGGCGACAGAGCCAGTCATGGCTGAGTTCTCTACCAGCCGGCTCACTGGATACTTGGGAAAAGGTTTTTTCAGCTTTTATGGAGAAATACTTCCCTCACACTTTGACTACCGCGCTAAAGGCGCAGATCACTGGATTCAAGCAGGACTATGATGAGACCATCTACACCGCATTCGAGAGGTTCCAAGATCTAACGAACAAGTGTCCTCACCATGGTTTTGAACTTTCTGACCTAGTCCAACACTTCTACAATGGACTAACCTTCGAGAACCAACAAGTGGTGGATTTCCAATGCCGAGGCAATATTTGGGAGGAAACCGCAGAAGCCGTCTGGGCTGTTTTCGAAAGGCTTGCCAAGGGTTCGCAGTTCAAGGACCCAAGAGCAATGGTTAGGAGGCGTGGACCTGAAGCTCCACCAACTCAAGAAGCCCCTATGTACAGGGGGAATGGGGATCAATTCGAGTGCTTTACCAACGAATTGAAGCAAGTCCTTAAGAGTGCCACCGGAACAACTGTTTCGAACGAAGTATGTCAAATATGCAAGAACAATGGGCATGGGGCTCATATGTGTAGATCGGAGCTGGCATACGATGATGGCAACTGGGCTCGAGGAAGTGAAGAAGAAGTCTTTGCTACGGAGTTTGGTACTCAAGAAGTTAGCTACGGACAAGACGGTAGGAATCCTCGAGGTGGATTCTGGAGAAGAGGATACCGCAACAATCAAGGATATGCACCAGCTAACCAAACTTATGGACCTAACAAAAACCGTAGTAGGCTAAACTATGGTAATGACAACTGCGAAAACCCCGCTCCGAAAGAGCCACCGAAGTCGAAGACGGCTCAACTGATGGAGAACTTGCAGAAGATGGTTGATCACACACAAAGTTTTCTCAAACGTTATGAGGAAGATTCTGAGAAGACTAGGGCAAGGCTCGAAAGGTTGGAAGAGAGCACTAGGCTTGCCCATCAAAAGATGCAAGAGTTGATCGACCGAGGAGCAAGTAGGGAACAAGGCAAACTGCCTAGCAACACTGTGAATACGAACGCCATTACGTTGGCTGGTGATGTACCTGACGGAGTCACTATCAAGATGTTTGTTAGGTGCGAGTGTTGCATGAAGGAAGAAGTTCTACAGGCTGAGGGAGAAGAGAAGAGCCTTGGTTCTGACACGAGTGATGAGGAGGAAGAGGATCCCGAACCACTCCCTAAAAGTTTCGATGTAAAGGTAGGGATTGGTGAGCTTGAAGATGTCCGTGCCACACTAGATACGGGATCCTACTCAAACATAATTCCTTTGAATGTGTTTGAAAAGAGCAACATTGGAAAACTATCTGAGCAAAGGGCTATTGTACAACTGGCGGATGGATCCTTTATGAGACCCGAGGGCGTTGTGAAAAATGTGTTGGTCAAGATTGGTGAAGCATCTATATACACCAATTTCGTAGTTATGCCGGCATCTGCACCTGGGACGGGGGATGTCATACTCTTAGGGCAAACATTCTTGACCAAGCTACGCTCCGTGATGGACATCTACCAAAGAACTTGCACCATCGAAGTGGAAGGCAAGCGGCACGTATTGCATGTCATACCTGATCCGCCAGAACCGCCAGATATTACTACTCACTATTGTGGTCTTGCAGCCTATATTCTTTCTTATTCACTGGTTCGTGGCATGGAGAGGATATCAATGAAGGGGAAGTCTAGTACCCGCAAAAAGTGGAGATAGGCGCAGACAGGAGTCGAGTCAAAGACTTTAAACAATGACGCTATCCGGGAGGCAACCCGGAATTTTTTATCCTTTCTTTACTTCTTTTCTGCATGCATTCATTTTTGAACTATTTGCTTCTCATACGCGAATTTTTTCATGTGTGTGTCGTATGTGCTTTTGTTTAAGTGAGATTTTTAGAGTGGTTTTTTGAAAAAAATTGGTTTCGGGGATTAAAACCGCATTTTTCTGACGACATGAACCACGGGGCGAACCGCCCCACGTCCCCAGATCTTCAAAAACGCGGATTTGAACCCGAAAACCTTATTTTCTTCATTCTTCTTCATCCATACTACCAATCTCATGTAAGCATAAACATAACCCATAGCATGCATATTCTACATTCTATCATGCTGCAAATTCCTTCATATGATTCTTAGTTGCCTATAAAATATATTCGAATTGAGTATAGTGACAAACTCTTGGTCAATGAAAGCTATAGGATTTTATGTTAGAGATTTGCAGCATGCTAGATAAATGGTGTTAGTTACAAGCACCTCTAAAGTATTGATAGTGGTCTTTTATGATGTGTGTCTTAAAGTTACCTAGACGAGTTGCTTAGCAGACTCGATCGAAGGTTTTACGCACTGAACTTGTGAGCATATTCGTAACCCATGCCTGTGTATTTGATTTCTACCACCAACCGTCTTCCAAACTTGATTTACAACTATCTGATTTCTCGTTGCTTTGTTCAAAGGAAACGATTCTATAAACATTTGAACTAGTTGTCTGAAATTACTAGCAAAAACCTCAAACAAAGCCACGTTAGGTCCCGAGACAACGACACTCGGGGACAACTTGCCATTGCACTCTAGTTTGTGTAGTGATAAGTGTTCTTAGGCTTTTAAACAAATTTAATTGGTGAAAAACGACATCATCAATTTGGCGCCGCTGCCGAGGACTTAACTCCTTTGGTTGGTGTTTTTGTTTTGGTTTTTTCAGCCAACATCTCTTCTTTGTCCCATTTCTGTTTTTGTTTCTTTTTGCTTGAGATACTCACTATTTTGTATTTCAGGTGAGTGCATGCCTAGAACCCGAACGGGTGGACCTATTATTGAAACTTTTGTAGACGAGATCGATCGTTTGTTTCAAAGGAGAAGGAGGAATTTGAATCTCGAGTTTCAAGGAGTAGCATCTAGAGCTTCCAATTCTGGTATTCGGGAAGAGTCTTCTTCTTATCTTTTGGAGCCAATTCTTGAATCTGTTTACTTGGAAGGTGAAATGGCGGAGCGTCCTATACGTACACTTACTAAGCCTACGGTTCGGGCTAGAGGACCAGCAATTGTCCTCAATGATGCCACAAGGAACTTGGAGATCAAGAATCACATGTTCCAACATCTACCCAAATTCTATGGGATGGCTAATGAGGACGTGATAGGGTACTTGAATGAGCTCGAGAACTTTTTTCTCCATCTTGGGCGACCAGGAGCTGGTGCTACGGATGATGATCTCCGCATGAAGGTCTTTTCTATGGGGCTAGGCGACCGTGCAAAGGCTTGGCTCAATACTTTGGAGGCCGGGTCTTTAACAACATGGGATCTATGTTTTGATAAGTTCATGGAGCGTTACTACCCCGCTTCCAAGACAATGGCTATGAAGAGCCAAATTAGCTCCTTCGAGCAGAGGTACGATGAGCCTTTCCACGAGGCCTATGATCGATTCATAGGGTTGCATCATCGATGCCCACATAACGGGTATGATAAAGGTCAGCTTCTCCAATTCTTTTACAATGGTTTACATCCTGAGATTCAATCTCAAGTGGATAGTATTTGTGGAGGTAGTATGGGGGAGTTGCTTCCTTCTCAAGCCCAAGTGAAGCTGGACATGATGTACCGGAATTCCCAAAACCGGAATGTGAGGGCTCGTGTGCTCCAAAAGGAGCAAAGAGGTGAGGCCAAGGTAGTAGTAGAACAAAATGCCTTCGATGGGTACGCCCATGAAGTGAAGCAAGCTTTGAGGCAAAGCGTTCCTTCTCCTTCTACGGAAGTTTGTGGTGTGTGCAAGAACTATGGGCACCCGGCCTACTTATGCCATTCTGAATTTGTTAGAGAGCAATATATCACGAACGATGTCCGTCAAGAAGTATATGCTGCTGAGGGAGAGCAAGTAGTTGGAGATGTGAACTACGGCCAAGGTTATGGCAATGTGAGGCCACAAAACCGTGGACCCCGAGGTGGGTACCAGAATCAAGGCAACCATGGTTATCTTCATAACCCGGATCAAAATTCCTATGGGCCTAATCAAGATAGAAGTCGTCTCAGCTATGGGAACAATTGGTATGAAGGAGCACCGCCTTCTAATCCTACACCTCCGCCTCAGGTTCCTAGTTCGGGACCACAAGGTGGAGGGTTGCTTCCTTCACCTCTTGTCTCTTCTCTCAACGATCTTGTGTTGAAAACAAAAAAGTTTATGGAGCATTACTATCGTAATGAAGCTACTAATAATCAGCGGTTTGAGAAGCTTGAGGCTAGTAGTAGCAACCTCCATAAGAAGTTGCAAGAGCTGATAGATCGGGGGGCTAGTAGAGAGCAAGGGAAGTTTCCCGGAAACACGGAGAAGGCTATGGCCATAACCGTGGTGACTGATTTGCCCGTGGAGATGGTTGTGAGAGACAATGCACTAGTTGAGGTGCCAAGTTGCAAGATAACTGAAACTTGCAAAGTGAGTAAGGAGCTTGAGACTCCTAAGGTAGTTGTGGAAGAGAAGGTGGTCGCACAATCTGATGCGATAGTGGAAGAAGTGAATGAAAACTCATCGTCTGAGGATGAGTTGGTGGATATGGTGGAAGTGCCTATCAAAGAGAGTTGTGATGTGGAAATCGGCTTGGGTAAGAAGGATGGAATAGTGGCAACTCTAGACACGGGAGCGGGTGTGATTGTCATACCTTTGAACGTGTACGAAGAGTCGGGTTTGTCTGGCTTAAGACAAATGAAGTGCATGGTGCAATTGGCGGATGGGTCTATGAAGAAGCCATTGGGTGTGATCGAGAATCTAGTGGTAAGAGTCGCTGGTGTAGAGGTCAAAACGAACTTCATCGTCATGCCTACATTCTCCGCAAAGCTCAAGGATGTGGTTCTTTTGGGTAGAGCCTTCATCAACAAAGTTCATATGGTGATAGACATGTACCGTCGTACATGTAGCTTCGAGGTAAATGGCAAGCAACATACGTTGCGAGCCATAATTAATTCATGTGCTTATGTTGATACTAACGAACTTGTAGGATTCTTTGGTCCTCTTTATGTTCGTCAAGATGTGCAGGGACTTGGTGCTTTGAAGAGCACTTGGACGGGGAAGTCTAGTACCCGATGCAAAATTGATCCCGCATGAGCTAAGACGAGTCGAGCCAATGACTTTTAAACGAAGGCGCTTCTCGGGAGGCAACCCGAGGTTGTAGGTACTTGCATATAGATTAGAAGCACGTTTAAAATTTTGTTTCGTTGTTTAGACAAGGTTTTTGGGTGAAATTTAGCAAAAGTCGAAAAAAATGGATTTGGGAGCTTCAGGTCCCAAGCGAACCGCTTGGAAAGCCCAAGCGGTCCGCTTGGATTTCCAGTAAGAATTCCATTCTTACTGGAAATCCAAGCGAAGCGCTTGGCACGCCCAAGCGGTCCGCTTGAATTTCCAGTAAGAATGAAAATTCTTACTGGAATTCCAAGTGGAGCGCTTGGGAGGTCCCAAGCGGACCGCTTGCCAAGCGCTTCGCTTGGGACGCCCAAGCGCTTCGCTTGGCTTTCCTTAAGAAAGCTAAGCGGGGCACTTCTGTTTCAAAGCCCCCCACTTCGTTTTTCTTCCTCCATTGCCGATTTAGCACCCCAAAAATCTCAATCTCTCTCAATTCTCCACCAATTCGTGCAATCTTGTGCATTTTACAAAGCCCATCACCCCCTCTATCATCTAAACCGATCAAATTTCACGTTTGAAGCATCCATAACAAGGAATCAAAGGTACCTCTCATGAACCCTAACTTTCTTGAATTTGGGATTTTATCTTAATTAGCTTCAATTGTGTTATGCATTGGTGAATTAGAGTTTGATGATGATTGTTGAGCATGTTTCTTACTAGATGTGATGTCTAAATTCGAATTTTGCTCCTCTTGATTTATGATGAACTCTAGTGCTCGAATTTTTGCTATGTAATTGTTTGATGATTGTTAGCCTTGAATTTGAGTTATGATATGATTATGGTGATGTTGTGATTGCATGAGAATGTGTTGGATTGGTTGGGTAGTTCTAATGGCGAGTTTGTTTGCTTGGTTTGATTCGAATTAGCTAATCGTAACGAAGTGTAAAAGCTTCTCGATTCGCTATGTTTGAATTTTAGAAAGCCTTCAAACTCGTTAAAAAGGAAACTTGAGTGATTTTTGACGTCTAAGAGTCGACTTGTTGCGTTATGACTTGTTTTAAACGAAGAACGTAAACTTGTCTTAGAGTAGAAGTAGATTGTTTGGTAGTAGTATAAGAGTCTAAGTCTCGTTGTCTCATGAAGTTATGTAATAAGATTATTCTAGGTACAATGGCATCAAGAAGAACCAAGAGATCAAGGGGAGAAGGGACTTCGAGTGCCCAACAAACGGCCACACCCGGCGAGTATCGCCAATCGGGGAGGGCAAGGCAATTCGAAGCGACTTTCCATGCCCACAAGCACACGTACATTTCTGAGCGGAGCATTCGCTTCACGGCTGGTGAGAGCGAGTTGGATGGTGCCAGAGAGCTCAACAAGCTCATTACTGAGCGAGGCTGGAAGTACTATGGCGAGGTCATGCCAAATTGGGACCAAGCAGTAGTGGAGGACTTCTACATTGCCTTCACGTACTACAATGAACGGACCGGTGAGGTTCCCGTCCGCGGGGTTGGTGTCGAGTTTACTCCTTTGAGCATCACTAGCTTCATTATGCGATTGGATAGGCCACTGGCGCGGATTCCAAACCGCCGGCCTGCATCCAACGAGAGGTTTGATCCCGCGGAGCTCTATGTCTACGACCGGGAGTCTGATCATTACCCCATGGAGGTACTGAATGGCATTACCGTGGAAGATTATGAATTTCCTGATGAACCACCCCGGATTTTGCGCCATAACGATCTCACCTTCGAGGCAAGGATGATGCTGAAGTTCGTTCAAGCCAACCTGATTCCCAGCACACATGATTCCCGAGGTTCAGTCCTATTACGGAGTCTTAGTCCATGTGCACTTGCATGATTTGCCTCTCACTCCTGGCATTGTCATCTTTGAGGAATTCAAGCGCTGCCGTAATGCAAACCGGAAGCTTGCCTTTGGTAACTTGATCACGGGCATGTGCACGGAGGCCGGAGTTCCCGACCTCGTACTGGACAAGAAGCCGAAGAAATCCATCAACATTGATACATACAATGAGATGTACGGGACATGGTGCACTCAGCAAGGAGAACCGATGCAACCAAGAGTTATGCGCCATGTGACACCTCCTCCACCTCCGCCTACAGCCGGACAAGGAAGCTTCGACTTCTCGGGGTTCAACCAGATCTTGGTCGATAAGTTTGGTAGCTTCCAAACCACCATGTTGGAGGCTCAGTCGACCCAGCTTACCGAGCAATTCCGGGGATTTGAGGAGCGCGAAGTCAAGAGGTGGGAGGACTTCCGTGTGATGGAGGAGCAGCGTTGGGATGATTACCAAGGGCGTGTAGATCAGCGTTGGGAGGCCGCTCGAGCAGAGGACACTAGGCGTTGGAGAGCCCACCAGGAGGAGATGATGAACCGCCATGATGCCTTAGCTCGCCGAATTCTGGGGTATACTTTCTATGATGAGACCGGTGGTAGTGGGAATGCCTTTCCTAACACCCCCTACAACCCCTACTCCTAGAGACACCAGCCGACAGGGGTCACATTTATCGGTAGTATTAGTATATTATCGTTATTTTGGCTTGTTTACTATGTTGGTTGAAACTCTTTTCATTTTGATTTGGTTGCATGATGTTGTGACTTTTGACTCTTGTACTCTTTATTTGGTTTTGTAGTTGTGGCCTGTGTGCCTTTTGTCGTGATTAGTTTAGTCTAGTTTTTGTCTTGGTGCCTTAGGTGATTAAGATAGGAAAAAACATCGAAAATCTGGAAACAGGGCCAAGCGAAGCGCTTGGAAGGGCCAAGCGGTCCGCTTGAAATTCCAGGAAGTTTTGCAACTTCCTGGAAATTCAAGCGGAGCGCCTGGAGCCTCCCAAGCGCTCCGCTTGACCAAGCGAACCGCTTGGCTCCCGCCAAGCGATCCGCCTGGACCCTGTACCCAGATTTTCCTCGTTTTTCCATTCTTCTCACCTTTGCGCACCCGTTTTCACTTGTTTCTTGAGTCTTTCAGGTACTACTCTTATATAGGAGATTGGACACGAACCTTTATCTCAGGGAAGTGTACTTTCAATCCATTTTTTCCTTTTCATTCAACTTTTCTTTGCTCGAGGACGAGCAAAAGTTTAGGTTTGGGGAGGGGGTATTGGATTTTCAGTACTATATGCTTGTGTGGTTCATACATGCCTAATTTTACTCAAGTTCATGTGATTTATCGTGTTTTTTCAAATTTTTGCATGCATATCATCCATAGATTAGTTGTTGCACGTTATTGTGTGTGGAGTTTATTGCCAAGTGTTTTGAACTTTTTTATTGAGTAGACTAAGTGTTTATGACCATTGATCATATGTTGCATCACTTTGCAAGTAATTTGAGGCTTGTCCGCTTGGTTTGTCACATTCGCTTGTGCACTAGTTAAGCTTAGTATTCTCGACATCACCTTGAGTGGTGTTTCTTCTGCTGCGGTTCACGATGGCCTTATGAATGATGCATGTTAGAGTCTATGGTTGTAACCCGTGTAATTATGTACGTAAGAGGCGACAAGTTCTTCACCTCGATTAGAGATTGCCAAATGCCTAGGAAGGAGTAGTGTGAGGTGTGAGATTCCTTGTATTAAACCTATTCTATCGAATAGGTTTGGGGAGGGGGTTGCTTCGTTGATCTTGTCTTTCGTCTTTGAGTCGTTGTAAAGTTTCCTTTTTCTTTTTATTTTTGTTTTGTGTCCCAACCTATTCTTTCGAATAGGTTTGGGGAGGTGTCTTTGTAAAAGAGTCTTTCCTTTTTCCTTTCCT
>JAHHQI010000804.1:0-38055 GCA_028274465.1 Plantago ovata | reverse complement strand
ATGATCATTATTCCCTAAAACATAGGGGTACTGTATGAATAGCACGTACCGTGTGAAAAGTTCTAGTATTTTGAGAAAACAAAAACTAAGTGCACTATCTTACTTTATTAATTGAATGACCATGAATTACATTACATGTAGAAACTGTAAAGTGATTGCAGATTGCATCACAACATCTCGGCCCGATTATTCACCACACACACACACAACTAGTTATTTAAGATACACCACTTCAATTCATCTTTAAAGCATTTAATCCAGTCAATAAAGTCGGTTAGATTTTTGTGCGAGGTTCCACCTTCTCCTCCACCACTGGTAATTGCTTCCTTTAATTTCTCAGCACTTGCCTTAAAAAATTCATCACCAATCAGTCGATTCGCTGTGTTCTTAAATTCTTCAGATGTAATGATCCCATTAGCATTTCTTTCGAGTCCAAGCCCAACTTCCAAATATCACATATGTAGCTTCGGTTCAGTAACTGATCAGCAAAGTACGGCCAGCAGAGTAAGGGAACACCATTGCTTACACCTTCTATCGTGGAATTCCATCCACAGTGCGTCACAAAGCAAGCCACTGAAGGGTGGGCAAGAACCTTCTGCTGTGGGGCCCAACCAGTAATCATTCCCCTACCTGATACTCTATCCAGAAATCCTTCTGGAAACACGGTCTGACTCTGGCCCTGTTATGATGTCTGTCCGCACTGCCCAAAGAAATGGCCTGTTTGTGCGCTCAAGTCCAAGGGCTAACTCTTCAAACTGAACTGGGTCAAGCTTAGTCGAGCTCCAAATGCGACATATATGACCGAATTAAGTTTCTGCTGATCAAGCCAATTTAGGCAACTATAGTCTTGCTCAACAAAGTGGCCTGTGGAGTTTCCTAGCCGGTTTGTGGCTAGGAATGGGCCGATAGGGACCATGCGTGGAACCTTGAAAATGCCCTGGCTCAAGATCATAAACTGAGTTGCAAGTTAGCCAGTCAGCAGATTTTGCTGCCTCGTAGCCTGCTATCATGAGGTCGAAGATTAGCTTCAGCAAAGATAGGATCCGGATTCAAGGTCTGACTTGCTCAAAATTGGCAGAGCTGGAGCAAACTGTACCGTCTCGTTGTCCTTCATGGTTCCTGTCTTGACTTCATCATCCTCCGCCATCTTCTTGGCACCAATAGCACAGGCCAACAAGGCAACAGGTGCTGTCAAAAATGACGCGCTCTTAAGTCCCAACTTTTTAGCCACTTTGTGCACCCACCCCATCGAGAAGTCAGCGAGAATACACTGAATTTCATCCTCCTTAGCCGTGGCCAGTTTCAGAATGAGATTCTCCAGGGCTTGAGGCATAACCTTATGCATGGCATTTTCCAACTTCGCTATATCATTTCTATCCTCGTCTGTCTCACAGCCATCAGGGATTGAAACGAGGTCAATGTGTTCATGGACCTTGCGTGCCTTGACAACCCGCTGGTGATTGAACTCGGTGTTGACGAAGGTGATTCGCAACCCGTTGTTGGCCAAGCAATGCGCTACTTCCATTAGGGGAATGACATGGCCTTGTGCTGGATATGGTATCACAAGCACATGTGGTCTTCCCATTGTTAAGTTTTTTTTTTTTTTTTGGTGGGGGTGTTTTATGGGAATAATAAGTTTATGTTTTATAGGTTAATTGCTTCAACGTTAGTTGCTTCCTACTTATTTATAGAGAAAAATAGAGATGCATGTTGTGCAAATTAAAGTATCTCAATAGTACTTTTTATCATGAGAATATTTATTTTGGTTTTTATATGATATCATGTGAATATATGCATAAACCACCTGAAGAAAATATTAATTTGGCATACAACGTGCAATATAATAGAAGAGTTAAAGTTATACGCATAACAAAACTACAAGATTCCATTTTGCGAGAGACGCAATTTATTAAGAGACTCAGAGAAAATATGTAAACGCATAGACCATGGTAGAATTTGAGGGCCTTAGCCAACCCAAATCCAGGTCAGAGAGATTAAGGAAAACCGATATTTGATAGAATGTTTGGGAAATCTTTGTGGTTAAAAGATTCAGAAAGAGATAGGTCTTCGTATCGGAGATCAAATCCTTGATAGTGAATTTCTATCATGTGATAGGACAAGTGGATTAGTAGAGGGATTACGTCACTCTCAAATATCACTATAAATTGGTGTATTTACATACTACACTTACTTACAAGAAGCTATCTAAATATATGTGTTTTCGTGTGTACAACTTTCTGTTAATTAATCGGGATTTAGTGTCACCACAATCACGTGAAAATTCATAGGATTAACCAAAGATTAATTAAGAGAATCTGATACGTTAAATTAATTTAAATCGACTGCATCTTGAAATTGTTCCCTCGTGTCTAATTTCCTCCCACCAGATTATATTAATGTGGAGCATATATATAGAGAGATTCATAAAAAAGACAAAGGAATTAGCATAGATGAAGTGGTAGTGAGTCATAAACAGTTGGGATTTCGTTGACCAATCTAACCACATTAACTAACGAATTAGGACATTTAACAATTTTGTTTGAATCGTTAACCGTTTGAGAAATCATCCCTATCTTGCTAAATTAATCATATCAAACGGCTTAGGATTTCCGTTACTATAGAGAAATAGATTGGGTAGGAATAAATCTGTCATGAATCACCTTGACTGGATGAGAAACACCATTCATGGCGAGGAAGAAGTTCGACGTTACCTGTGTATTTTATCAACGTAATTCTTACAACTTTCAAACTATTTAAGAATACAACAAGGAAGATAGATCAATAGATAGTGTCCCAATCCTTTGCCCCACAAGTAAATAACGGACAAATATAAATATATGAGTGAGAACATAAAAAGTCTATCCGAAAGTACCTTCCATTTTAATCCGAGGACTTGCACTCTTTGAGTCAAGAGTAAAAATCTCGGAGTAAGTGATGACTTGTTTGTATGTTAGATTTTGGCTCGTGAGTTTCATGTTGATGTGGCTTTAAATTGCTTGCCACTTGTTAGTTGCGTGAACTTAAGAGGAGGGATAGGGTTAACATAAGTCGTAGTCATCCGCATAAATAAGGATGGACATTGGCGTTTGATGAAACTTCGGATGTTCCTATCTTAAAGTTGCTCTTTTTAAGTTCACTTTCTGGCATAGGGTTAGGAGCATGATCGCATGAGTCTTACGAGTTGGCCGTGGAGGAGTTCGAACATAGAGTGAGGAATAGACTATACTTCCATCGCGATAAGGAAACCGTCGTTTGGATGTAATATAGGGAAATTATTTTAAACTACTTGATCTATGTTTGTTCGTTCTTGGGTGTTGTTTGAGGGGGGAGTAAGAGACTATTTCCTCCACTCCGTTTCGAAAAACCGAAGTGTTGTTACGTGTTGTGTGGTTTTTCACTATTTCACCGTTGCTCTCGATCACCTCGGGTTCTTTTCATCTCTCCCGATTGTTACTACTACTCAAGAGTGTGAGAAGCATTTTCAAGTGTAGAATCCCTTGCCTCATTTCAGTGTTGTGACCTTGGTGATCTATCACAAGGCTCTGGTGGCGCTTGGACACCTACTTTGGTGGCTTCTTATGACTTCATTTTGACAATAGCATGACTGGATGTTGATGTTAATTAGTGAAGGCGTTGCTATCTTTGGCTTTAGTAGTATGTGCTCAGGCTTTGTTTTTCACCTGTGGCTTTAGAGACTGCTTTCTTGAGGCGGTGTTTGTGTTGTATTGTTAGTTTTTTACGGTTGGGTTGTTGTATTGGTTATTGGATGGCTTATCACGAGTATTTCTTATGTTCGGGATTATGGAATAAATTTTTAGCCGATTCAAAAGAAAACTTCTCTATCTTCTCTATAAAACACTTTAGACGAAACCGTCTCTTATTCATTAGTACCGTACTTCAACGCTTTTGGACGGCATAGTAGGTATTAGGATTTTTGGAACTAGAACATAATCGGAAACCAGCACAAACACACTTATCACTATAGAATGCATAAAACAAGCTATATATATGTAGCTTGCTATATATCTCATACGGTATGTAAGTGTCACTGTTTCAAGGGTGTTAACATAGGGCTTCACCTATAGGTTCACTCAACCCTAGTTTCGGGAAACATAGCACTTTGATGTCTATTTTAGTTTTACATATTCTAACACTAATTGTTCCACAACTGTAGTTGTTTTACTTGTGCAAGAAGTTTATTAGCACGTGGGAATTGTTAGATTACAATAAGGAAGAGATTTATTCAAAGGACTCAAAAGGAATTCATGTCATAGAAGGAAAAGGAGTCTTGGAAGAGGAAGTCGATTCCTACTAGAAGATTATTACCGTGGCATGTCCAAATTCATTCAAGTGCGTTTCCTGATTGAAGTCGATCAAGGCTTTCCACCTCTATATAAAGCATAGCATCGACAAACAGAAGGGTCGACTACACAGAAAACACACGACATAGACGAAGACAATCAATTTTACAGAGAGTTTAGGTTCTTTTATTGTTTTAGTTTACGTGTCTTTTACACTAGTTTATATTCTAGACTTCTCTAACAGATATTGAAGGTAGAATAGATATATTGGTTTCTATATCATCTTATAGGTGACTAGTGTTGTTTTACTAGGATAGATATTGAGAGTATACAGAGTTGTACGAACAAGATCTTTACTAGTTGATTTTTCTGCCTTGTCTGGGCATCAAGCAAGCTTACAAAAGCTGCTTGAAAAGTTTCAAACACAGGTTCTTCTTTATATTAGTTGTGCTTTAAATTCTATATATTATCTTTGTTTGTTAATCTGCAGGTGACATAGGTGTTCACTGAACCCCGTAGTCAATCGTGGACCTATTGGCTGGTAATTTGTACCTAATTCAAGCTATAACGACCCCACACTCGTTTCAATTGGCATCTAGAGCTTGTTACTTTTTTCTAAGTAATTGTTTTAGGTATATACGATGAATCCAACCAAGGAAGGAAGACTTCAAGATGGTCTACTTTATATTTTTTGGAAGAGGAATACTTCCATGAACGTTTTTATTTTAAAAGACCATCCAAGATATTTTCAAAAGAAGTTTGTCCTAAATTTTTCTCTTCGGAATATTTTTTCTAAACCCTATGCTATTGATTATGCTAACAACTTGCGAGAGCGAGTCAATTTTGTTTCTTATCTAGCATTGAAGGTATAGATCCAACAGAAGAGAAAAGAACAGCAGAAACAAGGGATGCAACTGCTCTGTTTATCTCAAGAGGAGATGTAGATGATTTGGTGATGGTGTTGACCAGCGATGCTGCACAACCCCTACCTCAACACTAGAGCAGATATTTAAATTTGATTTTTCTAACATCCATTGTTTCCATAGTGTTGTTGCTTATGCAGGACACCCCCTAGAAAGTGCAAAACTCTTGAAAACTCCAATGGGTTCCACTGTGAAAATCAGCAGAGACGGGGTTGAGGAGAGTGTTGACCCAACCCTCTACAGATCCATGATTGGTAGCCTCCTATATCTTTCAGCCTCAAGACCAGATATCATGTATGCAGTATGTGTGTGTGCTCGGTATCAATCTGATCCAAAAATCACCCACTTGAATGCTGTCAAGAGAATCCTAAGGTATGTTACTGGAACCATTGAACTTGGTGTATGGTATACTAGAGATACTACTTAAATCTTTGTTGTTTTTATGATTCTGATTGGGCTGGTGATTTAGATGATAGGAAGTCTACTAGTGGAGGATGTTTCTATCGAGAAAATAACTTAGTTTCTTGGTTTAGCAAAAAACAAAACTGTGTTTCTTTGTCAACAGCTGAAGCATAATATGTTGCAACTGGTAGTGGGGCTACTCAACTTTTGTGGTTAAAGTCCACTACAAGAAAAACTGGGTTTAGTAACGCTCTCATGCGTCACTAAACAACCTCCCATGCGTCACTAAGCCAATTAGCGACCCATGGCAATTTCGTCGCTAACGGGCCAGTCGCTAATAGCGAGGCGACGCATGGGCCATGCGTCGCTAAATTAGCGACCCAATTAGTGACGCATAGATGGGTCACTAGTTTAGTGACGCATAGATGGGTCACTAAATTGCTGGAGAATTTTATTAAAATTAAATTCTCCTCTCCTACTCCACCTTCCGTGTTTCCTGGGTTTCGAAACCGGGACACCCTTACCCAACACCTTGCTAACCCAACACCCTTACCACTCGGCTACCAATACATATGATATTCTAGTATAATTTTTAGATAATATATAGTTATTGCTCTTCGCAATCACTTCTATATCTTTATATTTATACACCGTTAAAAATTCTGTATCTTTATACGGTTTGAGATATCTTAATTACAAAGTGGACTATCTAAGGAATAGGTCACTAAATTTTCATTTGTTTTTTATTTATTTCTTAACGGTTGAGTTACTTAGAGACTAATAGTTTATTTTGAACGGCTGGGGTAACTTAGTTACGTACTTCAGTTTTGGTGTTATTTTATATTCTTTGTGCACTCCTTATTTCGTGTTTTTTATTTTAGTTTTGTAGAATAGTGTCATATTTTGATGTTTTGCATGTTTCAGGCACTTAGGTACGAAACTGTGATGTTGGAGCTTAAAACGCCGCATTTTAAATACAAATTGATCTTGTTGAAGTTTCTCTGTGGATGTGTTCGTGACTGACTGTAGTTCAATTTAAGCCAAGAATTGCATTTGGGAAGGCTTAGCCTTACCTTAGAAGCACATATTCAGAAGTTCGGATGAAGGTTTTGGAGCAGTTCAAGTGTGCAAGATTAGTGAAGTCTAGCCATTTCAGCCATAACTCCTTCATACGATATTGAATCGACCTCAAACCAACGTCCACACGTAGCTAACTCAAAGAGATATTCAACGGTAGGTTATACGCACCAATTCGATAACAGATGAGCTCTGCAGCTCCAGTTGAATGTGATCCGAACTATACAGATTTTGTGACCCATAGCTCATGGGTCACTAATTTTAGTGACGCATGGCCCCATTGGTCGCTATTTAGCAACCCATGAGATTGGGTCACTCATGGGTCACTAATAATTAGTGACCCATAAGCCATGGGTCGCTAATTAGCTAATTAGCGACCCAATCTCATGGGTCACTAAATTAGTGACCCAATCTCATGGGTCGCTAAATAGCGACCAATGGCGCCATGCGTCACTAAATTTTAGTGACCCATACCATGCGTCACTAAAAGCGTCAATAAACACCAGATTTCTTGTAGTGGTCTATGTTATCAGACTATGGTCTTAAGTGTGATTCAGTGTTACTTTTATGTGATAATTTGAGTGCTATTCATTTGTCTCATAACCCTGTACATCATGCTAGGTCTAAGCATATAGATATTCGACACCATTTTCTGAGAGAACTTGTTGAGGCTCATGTTTTAGACATTGAACATATAGAAACAACCAACCAACCAACTTGCTGATTTGTTCACGAAGCCTTTGGATACTGAGAGATTTCTAAGTCTTAGGAAGTCTCTTGGTCTCTGCACTGTCTGAAAAATAGGGTTGTCTCAGGGGTTCACTCAACACCACAGTCAACACTTGTAGTCTGCATGTGGTGCGTGTGTCTGCATTTTCAATTTTGTGTGTCTGTGATATCATTTACTTGCTATGTGTATATTTCATGTCAGTCTACGTACTATGTTGTAAATAAGTTTGTTTGTAAGATTTCTTGGAATGCATGAGAAAAAGGAAATCTTTAAAAATTACTAGTCCCTGTTGACCCTTGTTTCGGAGCATAAAATCGATCAAAATTGTTGTATTTGAACGAAAATTTGAAATTAGGGTTTTTACAATTTTGAGGGTTTTGAATTTCAATGAAATCATGTCCGATCTTGCTTTTTTTCCGATCTTGTGAGCATTTTGAACCTCAAATTGACCAAAATTTTTAAATTTTGAAGAAAAATTGAAATTGGGGTTTATAGGATTTGAGGATTTTTCAATCTTTGAACCGATTCTTAGTACTAATGTATTTTCTGCTCGGCATGTGATTGATTTGTTAATATGGACGGGAAATTTCTGATCCGTGTTGACACCGTTCAAATATCGCCGTACTTCTCCAAGTCGAAGGTAAAAAGCTAAAATCTTTCATTTCAGTGCAGATTCTTACTTTCTCAGTGTTTAAAACACTAAAGACACGAATAAATATCAAGGTTTTTTTCAAAGCTGTAAAGTTAGGGTTTCTTCGAAATTGGAGATTTTACAATTTGAATTCATTTTCAAGTCTATTCACTGAGCTAATGTTGACTTTTGTTTGTTTGATGCAAACCTGCAGTATTTTCGATATTATTTTGCCATTGTTGCTCTGGGCCAGAAATGATTAATCAGAGTTTGCTCAATTCATGGTATGTTTCGAAGATCTTTTTCTCATATCAACTGTGTACACTCAATAGAAGTATATGATATTGCTTCTGTTTGTTGTGAAGAAAAGATCATTTTCTGGCATTTAGGTTAATACTCATATCTCTGTCACTGTCTACATAAACCTGGCATATCACATGTATATCAGTGTAGTTAATAATCGAATTGTCTAATTCTTATATGCATCTTTATGTGAGTATGTTATAGGGTAATTTTCATCCGGCTCCCCTGTAAGTTTCATCAATTACACATTATTACCTATTAGTTCAACAACTACACATTACCCATGTTAGTGCACATCAATTACATATTACCCCACGATCTTGAATTTTACGAATTAAGGTCTGAAAAGTACCATTTTGCCCTCATTTAAGTTTTAGTTTTCAAAAAACACCAAACAACTTCAATTCTCTTTTATTACATATTTGACTCAAAATTTTTCTGTTTTATAACATTTACTATAAATTATTTAAATTTAACCCATTACTTATCTAAATCTCAAATGATCTTAAATATTATTGCAAAAAGATCCATATAAAATTATTAATTCATATTTCAGTCCATAATTTTCATAAAAGAAATTAAAAACTAATTTAAAAAAAAACAGATTTTTTTTTACAGCCGATCGGAGCTCGATCGAAGCTGTTAAAGCTCCAATCGGAGGTGTTGAAGATGCAAATCGGAGCTTTAAGATTTGGAGCTTTAACAGCTCCGATTGGAGCTTTAACAGCTCCGGTGCCGGAGCTGAAGAAGAAGGGTTTAAAAAAAAAAAAAAAAAAAAAGAAAAGAAAATATAAAAGTAAAAAAGAAAATAAAATTAAACATGAAAGAAAAAAGGAAAAAGAAAAGAAAGATATAAGGGAGTTTTGGCTAGCCACAATTTTAGAATTTTTTAACTTGGTCAACTCGATTGGGGTGAAACGTAATTGTTGAACTAAAAGGGGGAAATATGGAAATGATGCACTAACATGGGTGCTTTATGAAAATTTTCCCCACATTTAATTGCAACTATCATTTGATCGGTTGGAATTTGAATATTGAAATGAACATCATGTGAGTAGTTTGAAAAATATATAGGATCACATATCATATGATATGTAGCTCCAGTGTCAAGAATCCATTTATTGTTTAAAACTGGTTTAGAAACAACACTAGATAAACTTTAGAAGTTAAGAGAGTACCCCCTTTGTTAGGAAACTTGTAATTTTGATGAGCAATTAACCATGTTAAATTAAGGAAAGTCCAGTAACTAGTACTCCTAAGGCCCATGGAATTTAGAATTTTAAGGATATTGTAAAGATGAACGTTTGCTGAAGACTTAGTGTAGGTGCTAGATAGGTGTTTATTCGTTTACGATGTATCTTGTTTTCTGAAAAGAAAAACAACCTATTAAAGCATTTGCTGATGATGTACTTTGTTTACACAAACAAACTATTGAAGCATTAGAACCGTTCAGAAACTTGAAGATTCGAAGACTGAAGACTAAAGAAGATTTCTGAAGATGGTATCTACAAAGGCACATGTTGCTCAGAAAGTGGAAACTTCAGCAACAGCTTGCATAAATGAAAATCTATATGACAGAGTAGGTTGTGCTTGCTGAAACTGAGGCTGACCACTTGCTGAAATACATATGTGACCTCCTTGCTGAAAGTACTTGCATTTACGCTCCAACGTTCATATTTGAATTCGATTCAAATGAACATTAAATGCAAAGTAAGCACGCGAAGAACATGAAGACTAGAAGACAAATAAAGGATGCTGCTGAAAGTACAGAAGCAAGATAGTGACATCTTAAGGAACAAAGCCTTAGAATTTGAAATTCAAACGACTCCCTTGATTCACTATAAATAGAGGTCAACCGGCAAAGAGTTGAAGTGTGTCAACAACGTGATCAAACTCTCACTTGTGCTTAAACTCTCATACCCTTCAATACTCTTTACTGCCATTGATCCGTTCCAAGACTTAAAGCTTGAAAAAGGTACTTGTGAAGAAGTAGAACATACACGACTAAGAATTTAGTCAAGTGTTCTTTCTTTCGAACAAGAACAAGTCTTGACACCAGAAACAATCAACTTGTTTACTGCAAAGTATTCAAAGTTTTGTTTCTTAGATTACTTGTTGTAGCTGAATAAGTTATAATCGAGTTATCTCATCCCAAACCTCTCTAACTGAAAACACCCTTTCAGGCGTGAAATTCAGGGGGAACTTAATCAAGCATAGTGTTGCTGATTATAAGTCCCAAGTTTGGTGGAGAACAAGGTTTCGTTCTCTAGTTAGGTTGAAAACGAAGCAAGTGTGCTTTGGTTTCTGTCGAATCGCTCTAGATAGGTGTTGTAAGAAACCTCAAACTTATCTTAGTGGATTCAGTCCTAGAAAGGAAAAGTGGATTAGTTGAGAGATTACGCCACTCTCAGATACCACTATAAAAGTGTTTGTGTGATTTACTTACTGCATTTAGTTTTCAGCAAAGCATATCTATCTGTACACTGTTACTCTGTTCACTTGCTGAAACTATCACTTACTGACAAAGCACTTATTGTACAAAGACTTCCGCTCTCTGAATTTAAGTATCAGTAAAACTCGTTACTGAAAAGTAACTAGTACTTGCTGAGAAAGTTAAGTATCACTAAACTCATTACTGAAAAGTAATAAGCCCTTGCTAAGAAATTTTTTTAAACGACGAAAGTTTGAAAGACTATTCATCCCCCCCCCCCTAGTCTTTTCTTGTTGTTTAAAGGGACCAACACCCTTGTAGTCTAAGTCCGAGTTCACCACAAAAGGTTGAGAAATAGCTACAACAGCTGCATGATGTGGAGATTGATGTTGCTGATGTTGTTGCTGACTCTGCTATGACTGGAACTTGGTGAACTGTAGAAATTGAGCATACAATTCTGTTGTCATATCATAAGTAAGAACACCTCCATTGTACTGCTTCTGAGAGAGAGATTCAGGTTCTTGGACAGGTGCATGCATCTGTGCTTGCTAATGCATTGAACTATGCTTTCTGTGACCCTTAGGACCATTCCAACCAGGTGGATAGCCAATGACCTGGTAACAAGACTTCAGTGTATGACCACTGAAACCACAGTAACAACATTTTGGCTTGTTCTTATCAGTTGTATAGCTCTTCTGAAACATGTTCTTGGCTAAGCAAGCCACTCCTTCATTATTTGCAGTGTTCTTAGAGAAACATGGCCATCACATCTTGAGTGTTGGATTGAGAATTGTAAGAAAATATGGTCAGAGTTACCCTAGGGTACGCAGCGGAATTTTTAAAAATTTTCTTAACATACCGGTTAATTGATTATGCATATGTCGTATATATATAAAACACATCAATTAGAAGACTAACCTTACTTCCAAAGCAGCTTCCAAGTCTTCGTAATATTCCGGTGTATCTTCTCCTTCGTCGAAGTCGAAGATATCTACAATACTCTGTATATCTGCAAGACAATAAGAGTTAGTTTCCAGCTCCTAGAACCTCAACCTTGGTATCCACGGATGAACAGCCTATCGGAAGAATGCTAGGATATTCTTTATGTGACCAAGAAGACGGGGGGCAATTCCCTCCGGTGGCGGTGTGCGCGCGCGTGAGGCTAAGGGAGGAGGGGAGAGTTTTTATTTTCTCTAAGAAAACTGGGTAGAGGTAGAATAAATGTGTATCAAAATCAATGTAACTGTATGTAAACTCTCTCAATAGTCTACTATATATAGTAGTCTATAGAAGCCTAAAGCATAAGCAATTAGACTTCGTAAAGGAATAAGAATCTAATTCTTATCGCAAGGAAACCAATATCAAGTCTAGATTCATTCCCAATCAAATCAAAATCAATCAGGAAAATCTAACTTATCCCTTGGACTTCTAATAGAGGAAGGAGTCGAACTCCTTCCCCTATAGCCACGCCGCGCGCGCGCCTGTCCTACGGGACGTGGGTCCCACTTTTGGGACCCACATATATTTCTAAGGCAATCCAAACTCCAAGTAGATTTTGCCCAAGTGCATATGTTAATTCTAAATTAACATATCCTTACAATCAAACCTCCATTATATTTCAAAATATAATCTTTAATTGTATTTACATAAAATACAATTAATTAGCCAATTCAATTAATAATTCCAAATCATTAATTGAGCCACCAATTATTATAATTAATTCCAAATCAATTATAATCCATCAATCACAATTAATTTCAAATTAATTGCGATTCCATCTTCAAGGATATTCTGATAGGCTGAATCACCACATAGTGTGACCCATAGGGCCTCACCGTATTAAGCAAGTCCTAGACTAGGCAACATGGAATTCCTAGACGGTTCCATTTGCAATATTAATACGCGAGGACGTTTGAGAGGTTTCTCAAAGCTAACCCTTTCGTTGCGAAGCCTGTTGCGCTCAACGCGGCGATGGTAACGTCCCTTCATCTGACTTGCTCGGATGTATCTAGGATCGATGAAGTGTCTATCCCAATAATACATCCACGGGCGTCTCAGGGAGTTGTTTGGTTAAGATATACTTATGACCATCATAATATATCATTTGCACTGGCCAGTGACTTTACCAACACAACTATGCAGACTACGAGCAGTGCTCTCCTGTGCTACACTTGAGAGATGAATCCTTCACAGAATCACTTATCACCCCCATTTGTATTTAGCCATAATCCTGGATCGTGTCTTAGGTCAACTGCTTATTCAGAGCTGACATCGACGGGTCCACCAAGGATATGGAGCAACAAATGTGATGAAAGTCCTGTAAGTACAAAGGACGAATGGCATCACTTCGACAACTCACCGGTTCCCATAGACACGTCGGTGTAGAGTATACATCGATGGGAGTGTCCGGTGGGTACTTCCATTGTTCGATAAAGCTTCTTCGAACAACTATGCGCAGTTATGGGAACGTTCCTTGATTGTCCAACAATCCGTTCCGTGGCCGTGGGATCGGCTCACACTTGCTCCAACAAGTATAACCTCCACGCATACTAGTCTTGTCAGGTTCATTCAGACCCCCCACTCCGAGATGTACCACGACTAGGGAGAGTTTGGGATAGATGATAACTCACATAGCTCCCACTAACTGTGTGATCGGTCATCTATCCGAGGGGACATGTTCAGTATCAATACAGACAGCAATAAGATATGACATGCTGCAGCCTGGTGTAATATAAATATGAAAGCGAACTCAACAGTAATAATGCAAACAGGCCATATATGTCTACAGGTTGACCCTGTGTAATATGACACTGTGCATCCGATACTCAACAGTAAAATGAAGCACACATCTTATATACGTTGACCTGTGTAATAAGTACATATATGTCCTCTATAAGGGCAACATGCCCTTAGTAAGGACTGTCTCTAGGACATATATCAATCTTCCACTTGGACTAGAGCCAGTCACCTTTATGCCTAATGCCCAGATTAGCATAATGTCTTAAGTGGACTTCCACTGATAAGACCTTGGTGAAAGGATCTGCCACGTTGTCCGTGGTAGAGACACGTTCTATACTAACTTCTCCTCTATCTATTATCTCACGTATAACGTGATATTTTGTAAGACATGTACGTTCTTGTTTGTAGATCTAGGCTCCTTAGCTTGAGCGACGGCGCCCGTATTGTCCCAATAAATCATTATTGGACTAGGAGCAGGAACAACCCTCAATTCCTTCAAGAACTCTGAAATCCAGACAGCTTCTTTCGAAGCTTCTGATTCAGCAATGTACTCGGCTTCTGTGGATGAGTCAGCAATCGTGGCTTGCTTAGAACTCTTCCAACAGATAGCTCCTCCGTCCGCGTCGACATACCCAGACATCTTTAGTTCTGGTTCTCCACCAAACACCAAGAACATCTCTTTAGTCCGTCTAAGGTACTTAAGAATGTTCTTCACAGCAGTCCAGTGAGGTACTCCTGGATTCTGTTGGTGTCGACAAGTGACACTAAGCGCATATGCCACATCGGGCCTTGTGCAATTCATTGCATACATTATAGACCCTACTGCCGAAGCATAGGGCACACGACTCATTGCATTTCTTTCTTCATCAGTTTTAGGACCATCCTTAACTGATAAGACAATCCCATGCCTAGCTGGGAGAAAGCCTCTCTTTGAGTCGTCCATCTTATAACGCTTCAGTATTTTGTCGATGTAGGTGGACTGTGTCATTCCCAACATCCTCTTGGATCTATCTCTAAAGATCTTGATCCCTAGGATGTAGTTCGCTTCACCCAAGTCCTTCATCGAGAAGGTACTTGATAACCAAACTTTAGTCTCTTCTAGCATAGAGACATTGTTTCCCATGATCAAAATGTCATCTACATAAATGATCATGAAAACAACTCCTTTGTCGCTGTGTCTCGCATAGACACAGGGATCTTCCTTGCTTCTGATGAAGTCAAACGATTTGACAGCTTCATCAAAGCGGATATTCCAGCTCCTTGACGCTCGCTTTAGCCCATAGATGGATCTTTGTAATTTGCATACAGCAGTTGGCCTGGTTTTACTAATAAAATCTTCCGGCTGTACCATATAGACCTCTTCCTCAAGGTTGCCATTGAGGAAGGCTGTCTTTACATCCATCTGCCAGATTTCATAATCATAGTAGGCGGCTATCGCAAGTAGAATTCGAATGGACTTCAATTTTGCTACTGGTGAAAAGGTTTCATCGTAATGGATGCCATACCTTTGCGTGTAGCCTTTTGCCACAAGCCTAGCTTTGTGCGTTTGTACCTTGCCATCGGCATCTGTCTTTCGTTTAAAGACCCATTTGCACCCAATTGGTCTAACCCCTTGGGACAAGTCTACCAAGTTCCAAACTTGGTTATGGTACATTGAATCCATTTCTAATTCCATGGCCTCTTGCCATTTGTCTGAGTCAATATCAATTATTGCCTCTTTGTAGGTCTCGGGATCTTCCCGATCTGATAAACCGACATCAAGTTCACTGATGTCTTCTATCATAAGGCTTTGCTTCTGAGGTCCTCTAAGGATCCTCTTCGACCTACGGAGCTCGACTTGTTCTGGTGCTTTTCTTTTCTGGCTTCGTGTAACACGAACATTATCAGTGGGTACTGATGCAGCTGGTCGTTGGGCGCGACCCTTTTCCCTTGCGGGAGGCTGCTCTTGTGCAACTTGTTGCACAGGTTGGTTGACAACGGGTTCTACAGGTGTGGTTTCAACTGTTGATCTAATCACAGGACTCCCACTGACTATGACATGCCTAGCAAGTGTCATATCATCACCCTTGTCTGCTTCGAAAGCTCCCACTGAACTTGAGTCCAAATCAGAAGATTTAAAGACCTCATGTTCGCGCGTGTCAAAGTCTTGAATTTCTTTAAGTTCTATCATATCATCTAACCTCTTTCTTCGAGGTATTCAGCTTCTAAAAACTTCACGTTTCTAGACACGATCACCTTGTGATCTTCAGCATGATAGAATTCATAGCCTCTCGTCTGACGAGGATAGCCTATGAAATATACTTTGACACCCTTGGCATCTAACTTATCAGTGAGCATCAGCTTGACTATCGCAGGACAGCCCCAAGGTCTAAGATAGCCTAGTGAAGGCTTCTTTCCCTTCCATAACTCATAAGGAGTTTTCTCCACTGATTTAGATGGTACACGGTTCAGAATGTAGATTGCAGTTTGTAATGCATATCCCCACAGATACTTTGGAAGAGTCGAGAATCCAATCATTGATCTTACCATGTCTAACAGGGTTCGATTTCTCCTCTCAGACACACCGTTTAACTGTGGTGTTCCAGGAGGAGTCCATTGCGATTGAATCCCATTTTCCTTCAAGTAATCGATAAATTCTTCACTAAGGTATTCACCTCCTCGATCCGATCGAAGAGTGACTATCCTTAGGTCTCGGATTTATTCTTCATAAGAAAGATATATCCATACCTTGAGAAATCGTCAGTAAAGGTAACGAAGTAAGGATAACCCCCACGCGCATGGACTTTAAACGGTCCACATACATCGGTATGTATGAGCTCTAAGCAGCGAGTGGCACGAACACCTTGTCCAACAAAAGGTTTGTTCGTCATCTTACCCTTAACACAAGATTCACATGTACCATATGATTCGAAATCAAATGGTTCTAAGTAGTACAACTTCCTTAGTCTTTTAATCCGTGTTTCATTGATATGGCCTAGCCTACAATGCCATAGATAAGATGGATTATTCTTCTTACTTGAAGACGGTTGTTTGTTATGTATTTGAAATAAAGGTTGACTACTTTGCAAAATATATAAACCATTCACCAAGCAAGCCTTTCCATAATACTCATCATTTAATGAAAATAACAAGTATTATTCGCAAATCGAAAGGAAAAACCCATATTGTCTAACAATGGAATGGAAATAATATTTCTGACAATGGATGGAACAAATAAACATTATCAAGTTCTAAACATTGTCCGAAGGTAAATCTATCTTGCTGCGTCCAACGCGTTTGGCTTCAACTGGATTGCCGTTCCCAACATGCAAGTCGATTTCACCTCGCTTGACTAGCCTGTGATCAATTAGCCCTGCACATTATTACAAATGTGTGAGCCACAGGCTGTATCTAATACCCAACCATTGGAGTCAAAAGTAGTCATGTTCATTTCAATAACAAACATACCTGAGCCAGAAGTCGATGACTTCTCAGCCTGATCTGCCCTAAGCTTAGGGCAATCTTTCTTCCAGTGGCCCTTGAGTTTGCAATAGAGACAAATCTCGATCCTAAGTCGAAATTCAGCCATCCTACGATAGCGCCCTTTCTTGCCACCCCTCTTCCGTTTGGGTCTACAATTGACCCTTGGGAATTTGTTGGCAACGGGTCTCTCAGCAATCAACTCTATTGCTACCCCAACATTGGGATTGTGAATAGATTGCAACAACCTTTGCACGATCAAGATAATGGAAGCCTTAGCTTCTAGCTCCAAGCCATATCCAACAAGTTGTAAGAGAAAGTCAATCAATGACTTAACTTGTTCAGGCGACAACTCTTCTGTCTCAAGCCTTTTGATAAGCATGATCTTGATAGCTTCGAACCCTTCACACATCCTTGGAGCATCCAAGAATGAGGAGAGATATTTTACAATCTCATATGGTTCCTTGTCTCGACATGGTCCAACCATATTGTCAGACATAGCATTCAGCAACAAGTTCTTTACAAACTCGACCCTTTCCACTTCCAATTCATAATAGCAATCATAGGTTGCCGCAGTGAATTCAGTGGGAGGTGGAGGGATAGGTTCGTCCAAGACGTACTCAACCTCATTGTACCATAGCACCTTTCGTACCTCATGGATCCAATCCACGTAGTTTGGTCCTGTTAGCTTTTGCAACTCCAAGTTGGCAACAAGCTCGGAGGACGGTATCGCCATATCTAATATCCTAAGGAGAAATAATGTAGAACGAAAACAATAAATCAACTATTGAAATATCATTTCTAAATACACAGTCAACATAACTAAACAACAAGGTCCTTTAGCTGTTTAGCTCCCACTATTTTCACATATGCTTGCCCCACAACAAACATACGGGTAATGTCCAACAAGTTACCGTAGTGGCCAAGATCCAAATCCATATTATGCCTTGCTCCAACGGGGGCTGGTCGCATAGCATAATATGACCGGTAGGACTAGTAAGACTATCCAATTGCGTCACACAACTCTTGGTTGTTAAATCTAATTTAACCCGATGCCCTACATATTGCACCTATCGAGGTCGCTAGATACAATATGCAGTAAGTCATAACCATAGGCTTACTCTAATTTGACGATTACTGCGAGTCTTGTAAGACGAGGTCGCCAATACAAGAAAACGCAATGAAAGTTCAAAATTAAAGCACCCTATGGAAAGCATCTCGGAAATATGTATATATATATATATATAAATGTATTTCCGTACTTATATTGGTTGGGGCTTGTAGCTTGAGGGTTGTTATCAGTCATCTACAAACAATAAGGGCGTCGCCTACCCATCATGCATGAACGGTCTACACGTAATGGATGCCGCCTATCCATTCTAGTTCTAAACGCGGTCAAGCATATAATGGATGCCGCCTACCCATACATAAATATGCGGTCCGACATATAAGAGGGCCCCGCCTACCCTCGCATGCATAGCGGTCGAACGGAATGTAAAAACATGGTATTTAAACATGCATTGTCAAACAATAGCATATTGAGCATATGAAACAAGTAGTAGCCTATGTGGATGACAAATGACTTCATAATTTCATTATGAAAATTATAATCCCATACTTATAATCTCTATGAAATAATTGAAAATTTGGACTAGATTGAACATTCGAAAATTCTATTGACCAAGTAGCAATTTCGAAAACCCGAAGGACTTAATTGTAATTTTAAAAACCTTAGAGGTGTTAAATCTAAATTCAAAAGTAGAAGGACTAATTTGCAATAAACAATAAATTGATAAATTACAAATAAGCCCTTTAACTTTATACTAATTAAATTTAACGCCTCTAGTTTAAAATAATTACAATTAAATCATATTTATATTCCAAATATAAAATTCAATCCTCAAAACTTTCAAAATTCAATTTTGGGTCCAACCCGAAAATATATAATTTTTTTTTTTTATTAAAACGTGGGACGGGACCTAGTCCCCCGGTGCCCGCGGCACCGGACGCCGCGGTTGCAGGCGCCCCGGCGCCGGGCGCCTGTGTCCGCAGGCTCTGCCCGCGGCACGGGCGCCTGCGGTACCGCAGGCGCCCGAGCGCCTGCGGCACGCAGGCGGCCGGCCGCCGCTTGCGACGCGCAAGCGGCCCGGTCGAAAAATTATATATATTAATTTTTTTTTTTTTTTTGAAAAAATATAAATTCTAAATTTATATAAAAAACAAAACTTTTGAAAATCGAATTTATGATAGAATCAATTGCATCCACATATCTACGTAATCATACAATATATATACGTAATCAATTAACCTCGCTCTGATACCACTGTAAGAAAATATGGTCAGAGTTACCCCTAGGGTACGCAGCGGAATTTTTAAAAATTTTCTTAACATACCGGTTAATTGATTATGCATATGTCGTATATATATAAACACGTCAATTAGAAGACTAACCTTACTTCCAAAGTAGCTTCCAAGTCTTCGTAATATTCCGGTGTATCTTCTCCTTCGTCGAAGTCGAAGATATCTACAATACTCTGTATATCTGCAAGACAATAAGAGTTAGTTTCCAGCTCCTAGAACCTCAACCTTGGTATCCACGGATGAACAGCCTATCGGAAGAATGCTAGGATATTCTTTATGTGACCAAGAAGACGGAGCGGCAATTCCCTCCGGTGGCGGTGTGCGCGCGCGTGAGGGTAAGGGAGGAGGGGAGAGTTTTTATTTTCTCTAAGAAAACTGGGTAGAATAACTGTGTATCAAATCACATGTAACTGTATGTAAAACTCTCTCCAATACTCTACTATATATAGTAGTCTATAGAAGCCTAAAGCATAAGCAATTAGACTTCGTAAATGAATAAGAATCTAATTCTTATCGCACAAGGAAACCAATATCAAGTCTAGATTCATTCCCAATCAAGTCAAAACTCAATCAGGAAAATCTAACTTATCCCTTGGACTTCTAATAGAGGAAGGAGTCAAACTCCTTCCCCTATTCAGCCACGCGCGCGCGCGCGCCTGTCCTACGGGACGTGGGTCCCACTTTTGGGACCCACATATATTTCTAAGGCAATCTAAACTCCAAGTAGATTTTGCCCAAGTGCATATGTTAATTCTAAATTAACATATCCTTTACAATCAAACCTCCATTATATTTCCAAAATATAATCTTTAATTGTATTTACATAAAATACAATTAATTAGCCAATTCAATTAATAATTCCAAATCATTAATTGAGCCACCAATTATTATAATTAATTCCAAATCAATTATAATCCATCAATCACAATTAATTCCAAATTAATTGCGATTCCATCTTCAAGGATATCCTGATAGGCTGAATCACCACATAGTGTGACCCATAGGGCCTCACCGTATTAAGCAAGTCCTAGACTAGGCAACATGGAATTCCTAGACGGTTCCATTTGCAATATTAATACGTGAGGACGTTTGAGAGGTTTCTCAAAGCTAACCCTTTTGTTGCGAAGCCTGTTGCGCTCAACGCGGCGATGGTAACGTCCCTTCATCTGACTTGCTCGGATATATCTAGGATCGATGAAGTGTCTATCCCAATAATACATCCACGGGCGTCTCAGGGAGTTGTTTGGTTAAGATATACTTATGACCATCATAATATATCATTTGCACTGGCCAGTGACTTCACCAACACAACTATGCAGACTACGAGCAGCGCTCTCCTGTGCTACACTTGAGAGATGAATCCTTCATAGAATCACTTATCACCCCCATTTGTATTTAGCCATAATCCTGGATCGTGTCTTAGGTCAACTGCTTATTCAGAGCTGACATCGACGGGTCCACCAAGGATATGGAGCAACAAATGTGATGATAAAGTCCTGTAAGTGCAAAGGACGAATGGCATCACTTCGACAACTCACCGGTTCCCATAGACACGCCGGTGTAGAGTATACATCGATGGGAGTGTCCGGTGGGTACTTCCATTGTTCGATAAAGCTTCTTCAAACAACTATGCGCAGTTATGGGAACGTTCCTTGATTGTCCAACAATCCGTTCCGTGGCCGTGGGATCGGCTCACACTTGCTCCAACAAGTATAACCTCCACGCATACTAGTCTTGTCAGGTTCATTCAGACCCCCACATCCGAGATGTACCACGACTAGGGAGAGTTTGGGATAGATGATAACTCACATAGCTCCCACTAACTGTGTGATCGGTCATCTATCCGAGGGGACATGTTCAGTATCAATACAGACAGCAATATAGATATGACATGCTGCAGCCTGGTATAATATAAATATGAAAGCAATACCCAACAGTAAAATGAAACAAACATATATTATATTACGTTGACCTGTGTAATAGTACATATATATCCTCTACAAGGGCACCATGCCCTTAGTAAGGACTGTCTCTAGGACATATACACTATCATGTGACCCATAGGGCCTCACCGTATTAAGCAAGTCCTAGACTAGGCAACATGGAATTCCTAGACGGTTCCATTTGCAATATTAATACGCGAGGACGTTTGAGAGGTTTCTCAAAGCTAACCCTTTCGTTGCGAAGCCTGTTGCGCTCAACGCGGCGATGGTAACGTCCCTTCATCTGAGTTGCTCGGATGTATCTAGGATCGATGAAGTGTCTATCCCAATAATACATCCACGGGCGTCTCAGGGAGTTGTTTGGTTAAGATATACTTATGACCATCATAATATATCATTTGCACTGGCCAGTGACTTTACCAACACAACTATGCAGACTACGAGCAGTGCTCTCCTGTGCTACACTTGAGAGATGAATCCTTCACAGAATCACTTATCACCCCCATTTGTATTTAGCCATAATCCTGGATCGTGTCTTAGGTCAACTGCTTATTCAGAGCTGACATCGACGGGTCCACCAAGGATATGGAACAACAAATGTGATGATAAAGTCCTGTAAGTACAAAGGACGAATGGCATCACTTCGACAACTCACCAGTTCCCATAGACACGTCGGTGTAGAGTATACATCGATGGGAGTGTCCGGTGGGTACTTCCATTGTTCGGTAAAGCTTCTTCGAACAACTATGCGCAGTTATGGGAACGTTCCTTGATTGTCCAACAATCCGTTCCGTGGCCGTGGGATCGGCTCACACTTGCTCCAACAAGTATAACCTCCACGCATACTAGTCTTGTCAGGTTCATTCAGACCCCCACATCCGAGATGTACCACGACTAGGGAGAGTTTGGGATAGATGATAACTCACATAGCTCCCACTAACTGTGTGATCGGTCATCTATCCGAGGGGACATGTTCAGTATCAATACAGACAGCAATAAAGATATGACATGTTGCAGCCTGGTGTAATATAAATATGAAAGCGATACTCAACAGTAAAATGAAGCAAACATATATTATATTACGTCGACCTGTGTAATAGTACATATATGTCCTCTATAAGGGCACCATGCCCTTAGTAAGGACTGACTCTAGGACATATACACTATCAAGAATCACCTAGCCCCCCCCCCCCCCGACTCTTCTTGAAGTAACATAGAATACACAGTGGCCAAACTAGGTACAGGAACTTGCATAGTGATCTGACTTCTAACATGCGCATAGGTGTCATTCAAACCAACCAAGAACTTCATTACTTCATTTTTCTTTTACATATTGCTCATCTCAGCAAGACCCCACAAGTGCATTTAGGAATAGGACGGTGAGATACATACTCATCCCATAAACCTTTGAAAACTGCATAATAATGAGAGATAGTCTGACTATTCTGCTTCATATGACTCAATTTATGCTCTAACACAAAGACTCTTGGCCCATCACTATGTGTATAACGAATTATCAACTCATTCCAAAGATCATTAGCAGAAGTAAAATACAAAATACTTTGCCTAATTTCATGAGAGCACGAATAAGTAACCATATCAATACCAAATCATTAGCTCTCTTCCATGCAGCATTATTAAAAACTTCAGTTTCAAGTGGTTCAGAGATTGTACCATCGATAAAACCGCCTTTGTTTTTCATAGAATGTGCCATCTGAATTGATCTACTCCAGGAAGCATAATTCGTTCCATTCAACGGCTCCAGAACAATCGAGATTCCTGGCTGATTGGAGGGGTTGAGATAGTACGGAGACTGAGAATCATCGGCCAGATTTGATCGAGAATTTTGATTCCGATTTCCGCCATTGTTGTTGACATCATCTGGACCATTGCCAGACTCAAAGATAGTATTCACCATTGTGAGGTGTTATCTCAACAACTGTTTCCGAATGCAATCAGGAAAAGGTAATTGTCTCCATTAGGAAATCAATTCCTATTCGAATTCCTTTAGGTTTAGATGCAAATTGAAGGCTATATAAAGGGGTGATTACTGCATGCTCATACCAGATCTGGAGATATATTCATTACAGCTTGAAGACCAGGTTCGACTACTTCGAAGGGTGATATTATATAGATTATAGGTTCTAGCTTTGAGAGACAGATTTGTTCTTGTTTCTTCCACACTGTTAGGGACTTGTAATTGGGATTGATATAATATAGTGGCAGCTGGTTGATCTCCGTGGACGTGGGTTATTTACAACCGAACCACGTTAAACTCTTGTGTTCTTTCTTGCTTATCGTTCTTGCTCTGTTTTTCTGTTTTGGTTGCTTGGGTGTGTCTTTGATTGATGCATCTGGTTCTTGGTGGTTTAGTTGTGTTGTGAGCTTTTGTGATTAGGTATAATCGACTATTGTTGAATCGAACTCAACAATTGGCGCCGTCTTGGGAAGAAGGAAGGTCGGAGGAATTTACCAGGATAATCCAAAGCTTGATATAAGCAATGTCGTCAACTAAAGTCGAGATTGAAAAGCTGACTAAACACACATATTTCAGCCTGTGGAAACTGAGGGTTAAGGCCTTGTTATCGGATTATGGAGCTGACGATGCTCTGTCAGGGGATGACGGTCTTAAGGAGATTAAAGACGATGCAAAGAAGAAAGAAATCAAGAAGAAGGCATTCAATACACTGATTCACTCATTGAGCGACGAAGCATTGAGGGAGGTTGTTAAGTGTACTGATGCAAAAGAAATCTGGGATAAACTTGAAAAAGTTTATATGGGGAAATCATCAGCCCAGATGATGTATCTCAAGCAGAAGTTTCTTGGTTTTAGGATGGTTGAGATCACTAGATTACTTGGAACTAACTACAAGTACTAGAGTTGTATACACAATCCAATAAGAAGTTCCCTTACTTCCTTATGGAGAAAAGTTAAAGAATCGATTGAAAACTAACCTTTGTAATAGTGTACTAGATAATTTGTTGCGTAATAGTGCGGCAAACATCAACATTGTGAAGGCCCCGTTGCTGAAAGATTGACTCGTTTCTTGCTTGCCAATGCCATATACACATTCAACCACCAACCCTTTTAGAATCTTGGGTTGCCAGCATATCCCTTTCGCACGTTTGCACAAATCACGCCAGCCTTCATCCCAATTCAGCCACTGGATAGATAGATGCATCCAATTCAACAACCCCCGCAGTATTTCTTGCGTATGTATACATTGGAAAAAGAGGTGTTCGATAGACTCAGGCTCTCCACAGTACACACATCAACCATCCGTTTGAATTCCAAAACGAGCCAGCCGATCTCTTGTGGCCATACGCCTATTGAGGCAGAGCCACAACATGAATGTTGCACGTGGACGGGCTATATTCCCCAATCCCAGTATAAGGTCTTTCCAGTAAACCGGCATAGGGGTCCCCGAAGTCCCTCATAAATCTGTCTCACCACATATTTACCTTTACTGACACAATCATCGCATGCCGCTAAACCATGCACCAAGGTACGGCTTTTGAATATTCCACGCATAATCCAGGAGTGTTTCCCTGAGGCACAAATGTATGTACATGGGAATCTTTGATATAATAGTTATGAACCCAACGAATCTACAGCTTGTCAGTTTTATTCTGTATATTCCAAATCAGTTTGGCCATTAGTGCTCGGTTCCATTCCTTAAGGCAATAACATTCAAACCCCCACTTTTCCAGGGTGAACAGATTTGATCCCATGCTACTAAACCCTTCCGCAATTGATTCTCCTTTCCACTCCAAAGGTAAATCCTGCAGATACTCTAAATATGATGCAAAACATGTTTAGGTAAAGGGAATACATGTAACCAGTAGTTAGCAATTGAGAACAATACACTATTTATCAACTGGAGTTTGCCAGCATAGCTCAGGAGCTTCGAGGTTTAGTGTCTGATACGACTAAGAATCTTATCGATCAGAGGTTGGCACATATTGATAGAAAGTTTACCAGAGGTCAGTGGTACCCCAAGATAGCGCACCGGCAGGGTCCTTCTAGTAAAACCAGTTCGGCTCATAATGTTGTTTTGATCAGACAAACAAACTCCCCCAAAATACACCTTACATTTATCATTATTCACCACCAAACCTGTTGCTCTTGAAAAAGATCAAACTGCTGCATAAATAGATCAACAGACACTGTATCTCCCCTCATAAACACCATTAAGTCATAAGCAAAACACAAGTTTATAATTTTCAATCTTCCACACTTAGGGTGGAAATTGAAATCTGGCTTGTATGCAATACGTTGAAGGCATCGATGGAGGTATTCCATGACCAGGACAAACAGTAATGGGGACATGGGATCACCCTGTCGTAGGCCTCGTTTAGCTTTCAAGAGACGAGAGGGTATTCCGTTGATGGAGTATCGATAAGAAACTGAGGTTACACACAGCATCACCCAGTTCACAAATTCAATTGGAAAACCCAACTCCTTCATTATACCTTCCAGAGCACACCATTCAACAGTATCGTATGCTTTTTGAATGTCCATATGCACCATACACCGTGGTGAAATACCACTTCTATTGTAGCCTTTAACCAACTCTTGTGCCATAAGGATGTTGTCTTAAATATTCTTCCCCGACAGAAAAGCTGAATGACTATCATCTACAACCACATTAATGACCTTCCCCAAGCGATTAGTAATAATCTTAGAGATTATCTTATAAAGTGTGGTACAGCAAGACATGGGTTGCATCGCTTTCATGGTGTTAGCTCCAGTCGATTTAGGAATTAATATATGTAACTAAGGTACGGTTCCAAGCCGGATAAAGCCTACCATGGTGAAATAATTCATGTATCGCAGCCATCACATCATTCTTAATATCTTTCCAGAAGGATTTGAACAATCTAGCTGTGAAACCATCTACCCCAGGTGCTTTACAATCACCGATCCCCTTTAGCGCCTCAAGACTTCCAGATTCAGTGATTTTAGAGATCAAGTCAGCCCTGTGTTGTCTCGACAGGTGTGGACCATCCCGCAATATATCAATATTCACCATCTCTATGCGGGTAGCAGCAGTGCCAACTAGGCGCCCATAAAAACCTAAAATTTCCTCTTCAAATTCCGCATGTGTAAAAAGTTCTCTCCCATCAGTTGACAACAGTGAATGGATACCAGTGAATCTGTTTTATATTTAACTGATGCATGAAAATAAGCCGTGTTTTCATCCCCGAACTTGAGCTAGTCGATATTTGACTTTTGTTGCATCACTTTCTCCTCGATGTTGAACCATTTTTCCAACTCCATGGTGTCAGCCTTCACTTTCTCACGTAGACTAGCATTGTGCCTATCTAGTCGAAGAAAAGACTGTGAGATGTCAAGTTGTTCCCGTGCTTGTTGAATTTTAGGAGGAAGATTTGTAGTCCGTCGTGTCACCGTGTCATTCCACGGAGCGCTTGTTGCACAAAACACAACTTCTGGTGCCTGCTTCGTTCCTGTACTATGCCGCCTCCAACCAGCCAGAACTGTACAGTGATAGTCTGGAAAGTCCACAAGACAATTTACAAATCGAAAACAGCTACGCTTTGGTGTAGCATCAAGTAACTGATTGATTTGCAATGGTGAGTGATCCGATAAGCCAGGTGTTAAGATATTTATCACCAAATTTGTACTCTGCTGAAACCAAGTAGCATTCGCAATTGCATGATCTCACTACAAGAAACCGACTTTAGCGACGGATACCATCCGTCGTTATACTTTAGCGATCCGTCGCTATAGCACAATAGCGACGGATGGCCCGTCGCTAATTAGACCGTCGCGAAAAGTGGCGTCGCTAAAAAATAAAGAGACGGTTAATATTATTCGTCGCTATAGTTAGCGACGGATTAATGTATTTGTCTCCGGTTTGTTGTTGTCCAAAATAGAGACGGATGACTTTATCCGTATCTATATATAGTGACGGATAATATTATCAGTCATTAAAACTAAGGGACACGTGTCATTCCCCGTGCGAGGGGAATTTGGCGACGGATAAATTAATCCGTCGCTAATGTATTAATTTTTTTTAATTCGTTTTTATTTTTATTTAATTTATGTTTGTTATTCCAGCTCAAAATTGAGTACGCCCAACAAAATATATACGATTGATTCATTTTACGATAATCTAAATTTCAATAAAAAAACTGAAAGTGTAGGTACAAACAAACTAAAAGGTACCAAGATAAGCATCAAAATAAACGAGAATCCTAAAATGTACGGAGATAGAATAACAATCCTAAAACGAAGGAGAAAGTACTAATCCTACGGGCTCTCCACTATCCAACCGACACCTTCAGCCTACAATGCCCCATCATTATGTGCCTGCTCACGAGTCACGTAGTTCAGCCACGATTCCACCCACAGCTCCCGATGGTCCGGATTTAGGTACGAAACCCATTCATGGTCCCGAAAGTGCTTCTCCTTGGCATGATAAATCAAACGCCTGTGAATGTGTTCCGCCCGGATGTTGAATACATTCCATATCTCCTCCGCATTGGCAGGAGGGACATAGTAGTATTTCTGCAACATTGCAACAATCCAACATCAGTTACAAGCCATGCCAACTACGTGCATTCCAAACAGATATAGTAAAGGCAATGCCCCAAGAACAGATAATGTACATACACATGTATAGTAAAGGCAATGCCCCAAGAACAGATAATGTACGTACACATATATAGTAAAGGCAATGCCTCAGAAATCCAAACTAGAAATATTCAAGTAAAGATAGTAAAGTACCTTGAATTCTTTGAAATAGTGCTCCTTAACGGGAAGAGGAACCGTAGCCCACCTTTCTCCGCCACTCCCAGGAGGCGTAAAAAAATCTCTTCTCATGATGCTTGACAACCTTCTAGTAGCTAAACGCGGGTGAAAGCTGTCACACATTTTGAAAGATTAAATAATGGAGTGCCAACAACTATATATATCAACAATTATATACCAACTTATTAAGAACTCACTTACACCCCTCCACAATGTACAATACTGGAATCCCGTTGTGACTCCGAGGGGCGCCCTGGGCGGTGCTTGACCATCCCCGTTCATTGTGGTTGTATGTATAAAATTTAAGTATGAACCATGATAGACCTTGTAATAAAAAAGAAAGTCTAGCTTATCAAATAACTTATCAAAGGAAGTGATGGGGTATCCGAAGGCCAATGTGTTTGTATTTTTTATGGATGCAAACCACACCATTTTTTTATGCATGGAAATAGTCATTCTCATTGACCAGGCGATGAGAATGGCTGAAATACGCCGGTAACAAATGATTAGATATTAACCAAAATCCTTTAATTTCGAAAATCCTAAAAGTCATTATATAAATGTATGCCTCATAAATTTTTCCCTATACATGAATGTGTACATTAGTACATCAACAATAAAGTGTATTTGTCCTTTAGAATTCTCAACACCAACTATAAAAAGTCACCTAATTTTAACATATTCTCACACAATATGGAAAATCCTAACAAATTCAGGTTTGAAGATACACCCCCACATTCCCCCCACCTTCTCCCCCACCACAAGTTGATCCCGAGATTGAAATGGAGGAAGCTCTCCAAGAAACGTTTCCTCCAACTCCTCCCAACTCTCCTACTCCGTGAGCACAAGGAGGTTGAGTAATTCGAAGACCAAGGAGTCTTCTGCAAGCTATGTCAACAACAACTTGTGGAACCAAAGGATGTCATCGACTGGTCGCTCCTAAATGAGGAGTCAAGCTCCGAGGACGAGGACGAGGGGATGAAGAGTGACTAAAATTAGCTATTGAAACTTATATGTAACATATATTATTAATAAAAAATCAACTTTTTATATTTTCTATCTTTCTAATTTTTGTTCATTGCAGTCACTTTTTTTTTTTTTTTTTTTGCTTATTGAGTTAATTATTAAGCATTTTCAGAATTGAGTTAAATTAAGAATCGATTACATTAAGCATTAAACATTTATAGAATGGTTTCAACTATGTAAAAAAACGAAAAAACAAAGAAAAAAAAATTAGGCAATGTAGTAGATGAAATGGAGAGGAAAATAAATAAACCTAAACCCTAAATTAATAATTAACAAGTTTCTAAATTAACAAATTCAATCAAAAAACTCTAAACCCTAAATTAAAATTAATAAAGTGACAGTTAGTAATCCTAACCTTTTAAATGGGGAAGAGAGGGAGAAAGTAAGCGGTGGCAGTTACGGAGGCGGTCCGGTCACGGGGCGGGACGGTTCGTTAGGTTTTTTTTTCTTAGGCGGCATCAGAGTTTCAGTGAGAATTAATATAATTTGTAGGAAGTTTTCCATGTAGCACTAATTTGATATTAAACCATTAGGATCATCACTAATTTGTAATTGAGAAACTAGTTTAAAATAAATGAGGTTGGGATCAATAGTGAAATTTTACACATCCTCAAGAAATTTTAATACTATTCATTCACTTTATATCACGTTGCACTTGAGAAATATATAGAGAAAGATAAATAAATAAAGAAGGGATTATTGATGACAACTCTAAATTATGTCACTTTATTACTCTAATAATCACTCTAAAATACCCATTAATATTAAACCCAAATCCCAACCTCATTTTTTGACAATTCTAAACCATCATCTTTAAATAACTTAATATTAAATTGAACAATGAATTAATCAATTCATTAATTTTTGCATTTTATTTTTTTAAAACAAATTAAATTCTCGAATGACTTTCACTTTCAGAAAAGGGAAAAGGCAACCAATCATATTTCCATTTGCAATTTGTTTGTTAAATAAACCAATATACCAAACTACAGTACGGTACTACACTTCCTTCCTTCCACCCGAATACAGATCTCAATAGTTACCAAAACCAAAATTTGCAGATCCATGGCGGCTTATGCAGCTCTACTCTCTCTCAACTTCACCATTGAGCAGCATCACCAGCGATCTGTTGTTTACCCACCCCAATACCGGCCGATTCAATCTGATGTCAAACAAACTATCACTTTTCTTCTCAAAGTGTTCAAAGGTTATGATTACCAATCGATCACCGAAGAACTAGTTGAGCTGGAGAGGGAGATAGCTGAGTCCGCTTATGACGTTGACTATGTCATCGAGTGCCTTGCTCTAGATCCAGTTCTTGAGAAATCTGGTGGATACAAGCTAGGGAAACACAGCTCACAGCTTTTCTCTGAAGATGAAATGATGGAGATCATGACAAAGTTTGTGTCTTTCGGGGAAAGGCCATGAAGGAGGTTGTTTCTTATTCTGATGAAGCTGACCATCAAATTGAAACAAGTCTCACGCTGCCCAGAAATGCAATTAATGATGTATTACACACAAACAGAATGATGATGGGATATCAAAAGCTCGAGAACGAGTTCTTTAAGCATTTCAATTACAATTTCACATCAAATCTGGAGATAGTCTCTGTTGTTGGGATGGGAGGCATAGGTAAGACTACTTTTGTTCTAAATCTTTTTGATCGTTTGACTGGTTATGAAGTTCGTATATGGTGTACGATCTCTCAATCACCCGACATCCAAAGTGTTGTTCAAAGTTTTCTACACGACCTTGGCATTAATAATGTTAATGATCCAGGGAACAATTGCGCAAGCATTTGTCTGGTAAGAGATACTTTATAGTATTGGATGATATTTGGGGTGTTGATGTTTGGGATGCAATTAAAGTTTCTTTCCGGATAATAATAATTATAGTAAGATCATTATTACCACCAGGCTATTAAGTGTGGCATCTTATATTGGCACTTCCAAACCATTTGAGTTACGGTTATTAAACGAAGAGGCCAGCTGGAATCTACTCAGAGAAAAGGTGTTTGGAGAAGATGTCTGTCCGCCTGTGTGGAGCATGTTGGGATGCAGATAGCCCGAGATTGCAAGGGACTGTCTTTAGTCATTGTTGTCATTGCGGGACAACTGTTGAACAACATGACAAGAGATTCCTGGGAGAGTGTTGCAATCCGTTTGAGATCGGCCGTAGATTTTGAAGTCGCGAAGATTGGTGTCTAATGATTCTGTCTTACTGTTATGAAAGATTGCCTATTCATCTCAAACCATGTTTCTTATACATGGGAGTTTTCCCGGAGGATCATAGCATTCAAGTGTCCTCTACTCATCAACATGTGGGTTGCCGAGGGGTTTTTGAAACCTAATGGAGATCATCAATGCTTAGAAGATGTAGCCATGGAGTATCTAATCGATCTTATCCAGAGAAATCTCCTTTTGGTTACCGAGCGATCGTCCATAGGGAAGTTCAAGTACCTCCAGATTCATGATTTCTTAAGGGATTTGTGCCTAAAGAAAGCTCATAAATATAACTTTCTTCGTAGCCATACATACCTTAACCTCAGCATTCTTCCTGGTGCCGACAGAGATTATCCTATGTACCTCCTCCCCACGCATGAAAGGTCTATAGGAGTATCTCCTTTCGAACTGGCAAGCAAATGGGATTTTTCTGCCAATAAGAATCTGATGCACTTTCGCCTCCGGTGTATTCGTTTGTCAGCTGCTCAAGTCAAGGGCATTTTGGTTTGTTCAGCATCGCTTGCTTCAATATCTATGTTTCAGAATCTACACAGTCTAATTATGAAGACTATTCCTGGGAAAGAGCCAGTTTTCCTACCACCTCAGGTATGGGAGATGCCATTGCTTAAACATGTTGAGATCCAACGAGTAGTCTTACCTAATCCTCCAGATGCCAATTCCCATGTTAGTGAGAAAGTGCAGTGTGTGATGAAGAATATGCAGACGCTTCTCAATGTATACAATTTCAAGTTCAGTGAGGAGATGTGCAAAATGATTTACAACCTAAAGAAACTTAAAATGACTTTCACAGAAGGGTATGAAATGCAGAAAGGCCTGTGTACGTAAAGATTTCTGCAGCACACATAGGTTTCCTGCAATCACTGAGAAGTTTGAGGTTGGATGGTAGCATGATTCCTTGGGAGGACATGGCGAAGGTGGGTTCGTTGCCTAACCTTGAAAAGCTTAGTCTGTGGAATGATGCCTTCTGCGGCAGTGAGTGGAGGACAATTGAAGGCCAATTCTGTAATCTAAAGGCCTTACATCTTGGATGCTTAACTTTGGAGCATTGGAGGGTCAAAAGAAGCCACTTCCCAGTACTTGAGCGACTGGCACTCTATGGAATGCAGAGATTGAAGGAAATTCCAAAAGAAATTGGATATATACAGACTCTCCGATGGTCTCTCTGGAACAGTGTTGCACTTCTCTTTCTGAATCAGCATATGAACTGCAACAGAGCAGCAGCGCTTGAGAAACTCTGATCTTCAAGTGCAAGTAAATTTCTTTATCATCTCTTCTTCAGTTTAATATACTCCCCATTTCATTTTTTTTTTTTTTTCATTAAAAATTTCCTAACCTATAATCTGATATACCTTACTTACAATTATTATGATAATTAGTGTGAACAAAAATTTCTGAGAGGAGGTTTATTTTTCATCTTTATTTTTTTTAAATAGAAAATTTAACTGTCATGCTGATGAATGAATGCCATGCGATTTTGACAACACACACAAGTATGTATTTTTGTATCACTCAGACTTTTAGTCAAGACTCAAGAACTTATAATTAAGGCCTTAGAATTTCAATTTGGTTTATATATGCCGGCTTAGCTTAGAAATTTAAAATCTAAACAAATTAACACAAACAACCCGATAATTGAAATGCCAATTAACAAATGAACCCGTAATTTTCCTCTTCCACCTTTTTGTTAATTGTATATATTTCTTCATAAGATAGAGAGATTATACTAATTTTAACTTACACATTATATATTCTTACCATGCACACAGACGGATGACTCTACAGTACATGGTGGAGTTTACTGTGATTATTGTAAGAAGGACTGGATAATTGGTGTTAGATACAAATGCGAAGATTGCTACGTGGAGGGTAGAGGCTTTGACCTGTGTGAAGAATGCTACTCTTCTGGGCTTGTTTCTGATCATACTGGCCGATGGAATGATCTGAAGCATACCTCAGAACACAAGTTTGAAATTCTAACATCACCAGGTTGATGTTTTAAGATGGCTTTGTAGAATACAATTGAACATATAATTATATTAGTTTGAGTTTTTTCCAAATTTGTACTGTTTAGTAAATTTGTACTGTGTCATCCTTGGAACATATAATCATAATTGTATATAATTATGATTGGATATTTTTCAAAGTATGCATTACAATGACTTGGTAAAGTACAAGAAACTCGGGAAATGCCCAGTTATCTGATGGAAGCTCCCGGCATTTGAAGCTCCAAAACGTGGAAATGATAATGTTGTAATCTATATCTGGGCCAGTATGTGACATGATGATATCCACATCTTTAGAAGGACGAATCTGTTCTTTCTTCTTTGATTTGATTGTATTGTATGCATCTACTACTTGCTGAAACCACCACAAGCTCAAAATAGGCCCAGCATTCGAAGCTCATTTACATGGCTGGGATCCAGGTCTGGTACGTCCTTGTTTGATTCTCGGTCTTCCACTATATACTCCTGCACATTCAAAACAAAGGACGGACAAGTAACCCTTTGCCGGTAACTGAATTACTTTGCCTAAATCCTATGTGAATTTGCTTGAGTGGAAAAAGTACATTTGTGTTTTGTGAAAAAAGAGAATTAGATCTTTGAAAGTCTCCAATTCACAATCCCTATCCCCGTCTGTAATGTTCATTCAAGGTTCGAGGGAACGGGATATATATAAACATAACAAGTACATACTATGTCCCAAGTCATTTAATGAAAGTGATGGAAAAAAAATCAAACAAGCTAAATTTGATGTTCCTTGTCCATTGAATTTAGTTAAGCGAGAACCAATTCAGGGATATTACTGCGATGAAAAAAACTAACCTTTGTCAGTTCTTGCTTGGCAAGAACATGGTAGTGACGCTCACTGATCCTCTGTCCACATATTATTGCGATGAAGAATCCATAGAGTAACCCCACCACACAATTGCCAAGACTGCATAGTCGGAGATGGAAAACTTACGCGAGATAAAAGGATGGCATAAAGAGGAAACAAAATTTTAATTATCCTACATTGACAGCATGCAGAATAATCATGTGACAATTTTTTATGCAATAAAGTTGGTAGATGTTTCTCCAGTAGAACAGGGACATTACTAGAGTGAAGCCTAGCTCTCAGCCATAAGCAGTGGTACCTCATTACAAAAAGCAATGCTTCTTCTAATTACTCGATAACAATTTGTGTGTTGAAATGATGAAAGATATTTGGGACAGGTAAGTGAGGATGAACTTACCTGCCATGGTATAAAACCCATAAGGGTGCTCTTCATAACCAAACATCTCCCTGAGTTCTTCTCCATAAAATTTGTACACCAGCACACCTAGTAATGCAACAATCTAAGGGAAGTCTTAATACAAAAGTTTCAATAAGACAAATAATATTGACAGTCATTCTCTGAAAGGCTCAATAGCTCAAAATACACCTACAAAAATCATGTAATTAAAGTTGAATCTGGAATAACAATATCTGTTGTCAGACCAGTTTGTATCGTTAGACCTTATACATGATTTTATGTGTGGTATGTAGATCATCTGGCTTCTACATTAATTCCTTCTGCACAATAACTTGAGAACTGAAATAATGGACACTGGTGATTATAGACTAATAGAAACTAGAAAGTATAGCAATAGTTATAGCAGTACCTAAACAATTGTAATATGAACATTAGACTTGGCGAAATTTGACACTGAATGGCATGAGCAAAAAAGTGGGATTAATCTAGAACTTTGAAGGGTGTCTAATTTACATCTTACTAACAAAGTTAATGGATGATGGCCATAACTGTAAATACCTCATTTCACATTACAATTGTCTAGATATCAAGGTGAAAGAAATTTGAAAGGTTACACGGGCATGGCCATTGGACTAGAAATATCTCCCACATATTTTAGCTTGACTGAAGCACATTGATAGTTCATTAGAACTAGAAAATGTTAAGAAGTGTTAGACACTTGTCAATAGTCATTATGATCTATCATGTGCTCAGGTCCCAATGAGATTCCACCAGGCAAAGTTTTTAGAAGCCTATTATATGTAATGCTTTCCTTACCTATGACTTGATTAACTTGGTCGCCAAATCTACAAAACAGCACAATCTAATGGGACACTAGGCCTGGTTGGACAATGCAAGTACAGTCCCAATCTAGCTCAGACTGAGGCAGAATCATTTTCAGAATAATAAATACATGCAGAAGGAACAATAAGCGCATTGAACCAGGAATGAGAAACATAAATACTGAATGAGAAATCAACTAAAGAGTGATGTCATTAACTTAGCAGCATTGTACAATTTGTCGACTAAAAAAAATATATAATTTGATTCAAGGAAAGTAGATGAGGAAAAAAAAAAGAAAGAAGCATTCATACCAGCTGAACGATAACAAAAATGACTGCATGATCCCTTGCAACAAGAAATTGGAACTTCAACCTCAACACCAACGATCAAACATTGGCCCGCAAAATAAACTTTGCCCTGCATTCTGTACAGTGAGCAAAAGAAAGCCTTCCTGAATTGTGGGAAGGCAGATAAAGAATTTATATGAATAAAGTAATTCATACAAGAAAATATGTAGGGGCACACAAACAGTAATCAATGCATAAAATAAAGGCAAATTAAAAACTAATTGACCAAATCCTGTACATCATGATACAAAACACTACACATGTAACAGTCTTAGGTGTGTAGGAGTCTTCTTCAGATAAGGAAAAATAAGGAATCATATCATTTCCAATAACCCCAATCTTTTGCAGAACCAAAACTTAGAAAGACATAGAGTACTAAATACTAAAGAACTTGCATGCACACCAAGGAACTAATGAACCAGTTGTATTCAAGCTAAGCTGAACAACCAACAAGGAGATAAACAGCATAGTCAATTAACAGAAGATTATATCTGAATTACAAATACGTGCCGGTGATATGACATCTGCAGAAAGAAACTAGAAAACTGACATATTGAGAAAATCGTATAGTGCACTACTGCACTTTTCATTTCGGCTGGAATTAGCACAAGCTGATAGTTTAATATTAGTGTTAGATAGAATAATTAATAATATGAGTTGCTGACTGCCTACGGACTCTCATTGTTAGTAGTACTAGCTAGTAGTAGTAGTAATTTAGAATTTAGAATTATATTTTATCTTATTCATCTTAGAGTTGGAGTTACTTCCAGTCATTCATCTTAGCCCTTCAACTCTTTCATCTTAGTCCCTCAACTCATCTAAAAAAAAAGACATAGGATAATTCTCTGTTTTCTTTAACATCATGCTTACTTGTAATTTGTTTTCCTTCTTTTTCACGATGAAGTCCAATCTTAAGTTGTTGTTCAGTATTTTTTTTTCTTTTTTTTTTTTTTTTTAAAGAAAAGTCATGTAATCTTTAAAATATATCAAAGAATAAAAATAGATAAAAGTTTTAAAAAACCAGAATTCATGTATTAGTTTAGTTGTGCATTTGGTAGTCTAGTTTTAGCGAAACATTAAATCGACATACAATGCACTAAAAGCATTCAATCACTAAAGCGGCTTAAATCTTGATCGTAAATAAGTCAAAAACTTTAAGCTATATTAGCACGGGGTAAACTAAATTCCTAGCTTCGCCCTGGTCGCAAGTATTAACTCCTGCTGATAGGTATGCATGGGTGCATCTTAGGTTTCAGATGGAGATATACTACAGCATGGACCATAATTATGATCTAATATATGTAATTCATGTAACCAGATAATGTAGTACCTTTGGCCGAGAAAGAATCAAACGTTAAGTTTATATTCTTTTAGAAATTTGGACTATATTCGGATGTTTGATCAGCTGATACCGTTTATACTTAATATAAAAAAAGTAGCTAGCCACATAAAGACACGAGCAAGATGGTTAACAGAGAGAAATGATACACAGTTACACACCTTGGTTGATCTCCAATTATCAAGACATGATCTGTGGGCTACTTCTGGGTGCCTTTACAATGACATGGTGCAATTAAATCTTCTCCTGAAGATAGCACAAGTATAATAAACAGAATCCCCAGAACAAAAACCGTAAACAACAGTCTGACACAGTTTTACACAGCAAACTAGAAAACATTTCTCATCAAAACTCATCTGAGTTAATTAATAATAATAATAATAATAATAATAATAATAATAATAATAATAATAATATAATAATAAGGGGTTTCACTTATTTTATTTCCAAAATACATTTCTAGGATCAGAATACACCAAAATATACACAAGTAACCGAAAACCTTCAGTATCGAAGCATATCCGGCACTGTGGTTGCTCAGCATGCACCAACGCAAATCATCATCAACACCAGGACCTGATGGAATATCCGCAGTAACAGAACAATCCACACCAGAAGTTATTCAATTGAGCATGAAGATTCCTCTAATATTCTCTATATCAGTGAGACAAAATAGGCTCGTTCTGAACTATCCTTGCTTGAATATCATGTGGTACTATTGCATTTCTTGGATATTTTACAAGAGACTCTAAAAGGACAGATCATCACCGTAACAGCAATTGCTTCTGTCCGCCTCAACAGGGAGCTAGCTGAAAGGATGGTTGTTTTATATCAGAAAATAACGAACAAAGATCTTCATCCAACACCACATAATGCACCAAGAGTATTAAACTAACTGAGACATCACTAAATTTAAAGTCCTTAGACAAATTACCATAACAAGAAACACACCAAGATGGTTCTTTGAATTG
>JAHHQI010000082.1:0-25000 GCA_028274465.1 Plantago ovata | reverse complement strand
ATATATTTAGAACAATTTATATAAAAAAATTATTGTATTTTATAGTACGAGTATAATTTAGGGGTTATTTACATTAAAAATAATAATAAACAAAATAAAATAATCTTAAAAAATGGGAAGGGGAAGAGCGCCGCCCCCAATGTGCAAACCCATGCCGCCCCGGATGGTTCAAAGTCGAAACAGTCAAGCTCACGAAAAGAGTGAAAGACCACCGGTAGCTTTACCTGTAATATTTGGACCACGACACGAGTGTTTAAAGTCATGCGGCCCGAATCCTTACAGTCAAATTTATCGGTGGTCGTTTCTGGTCATGCGGCTCAAATTTGAGATCGCAACCGGCTTGCTAGACGGAAAATCAATTCCGATTTCGTACAGAGTCTAATTTCGGTTTCCACTCCTATTAGGTTTCGGATGATGTTTTTGCTTCACTAATATTTCTGCATTTGTTTTCAAATTAATGATTTACTGTGTCTTGTTACTATTGTATTCTGATTTTGCTGAAATTGTGTACCAGACTGCTACTACTAGTGTTATAGCATTAGTTACTTCCTAGATTGTGTTATTTTGCTGCATTAATGATGATTTGTGCCAATTGTTATCGAGGTTGTGTGAGAGTTGTCCTGTTTCGGTATTATGATGGTTTAATGGGAATAGTATACTACTGAAAACAGTTTATTATTTATTCGTCTCTGGACTGACTTTGGTATTCTCCATCCATTTTGTCGTTTTGATGAAAAGCTAACTAAATTGAGATTGGAACCCCGACCTTTTAGCTTATCACTAACATGACATTGTGTTGATAAGCATTGGATGCTGGCAGAATTGCAGTAGATAAAATATAGGAACATCTTAGAATCCTAACTATATATATTCTGATGAGTCAAAATGGAAACATGATATAGATGGAGAGACCAATATAGATAGATGGATGGATACAGTGATTCGATGATTGTGACAGTTGCGTTTACTGATATGAAGTGATGATTATCTGTAGCAATTTTACTGTACTTTGATTTCTGTGAACTTCTAGCACGCTATTGAAATCACAAAAATTTAGTGATTACCATATGATACGTTGCTGTAAGATTTGAGCTAATGTAGCTCCATTTATCATCCTTGATTTGCAGGATGAAGATTTCATTAGTAGCGCCCTGATTGCTGGCAATGAGGCTGTGATGAACCAAAGATTACAGCTAATGCAGCTCAACCACATTCTAAAAAACACTTGAGCTCAGGTTAATGAGAGACAAAATAGTATACACATTTGTGAGCCTGGCGGAACATCAACATTTTATGACCAACTTCATCCATCAAGCTTATACAGTATACACATGTTGCTGAAATTCACTGGTCAAATGGTTGTAATGAACTCTCCCACTCTCCCTCTTGATGCTTCAACTCCTTAAAGCCTTGTCCGATTAGGTAAGAGGCGCACTTGGCTCAGTGGAGGTTGGAGTGCAGGACCTCATCTCTGAACTGTCTGAAATACTGTGCAAACCCCTATGTTAAAGATCTTAAGGTAGCAATGACAAGTGGAACCTGTCCTAGCTTGGACGTAATTGACATGGCAATGCAGCTAAGGAAGTTTGAGTTGGAAGGAGCACGGAATATGGCATGGTTAGCAGAACAAAGTAGGGCTGAGACCTTGAGCAAGTTGCTGAAATCAGAAGAAATTATAAAGAGCTTAACAACATCACTTGGATTGCTGATGGGAGAAGATACAGAACAAGGTGAAACACTTCAAAACAACAGCAGGTATGTATCTTACGCATCATGCGAATTTTTCCTAGTTTATTTACGTTGGAGCAGAGCAATTATTTTATTTTGCAGTTACTGCTTGCAACAGTTAATAAAAAAATCAGTACAATGAATAAGTTTGGTTTCTCCCAGAGACTTGACCTTCCCTGCCTCCTCCTTTTTATATAGTTGAGACAAAATAGAAATAGACGAGTGAAATTGAATTGAAAATAAAATTAGCCGATTTGAAATTAAAAGCAATTGTTTTTTTTATAGCATCTGTATAGTAAACAGTATAGCCACCAACCTGGACTAGTATAAGGAAAAGACAAGATTTACTTGCATGAATGCATCTCAGGTTATTTTTATGACAAAGGAACTATACTACTCTAGTAAAGACAACATTTACCTAAATTCCTTAACTTCACTACCACAGCATTCCCTAAAATCAATGGACTAAATCACTTTTCCTGTATATATATGAGTACTCAGTACTCACTTCTTCCACTAGTTCACTTCAGAACAAGCAGCTATAGCAATAACTCCAATACATTTCAGAAAAACAAGAAGAATGGATGAGTACTCAGGAAGGTTTTGTATTTGGCCATCATGTTGCGGAGGTGGTGGTGGTGGTGGAGGGACGGGGACTAAGTGCGGGCAATGGAACTTGACATGTGAACAGGTTAAAGTTCTGAACGGACTGTTCCATACACCAAGCACGGATCAGATCCAGAAGATATCTTCCCCAGTTAAGCTACTGTGGTGAGATTTGAAGTAAAAGTATATTCTATTGGTTCCAAAACCATAAAGCCAGAGAAAGACGAGGCACTGTAGAGTTCTGGTGGATGAAGGCAATGACATGTTCCATAGTCCTCATGAGAACAATACTGCTAATGTTTTCTTTTGAAATGGCAAACAGTTTTATTCACTCGACAAACAATTTTATGCATGCTTTTAATTTCCATGATGAATTGATGATCGCTTTTAACTTTTGTTCATAGTTTATGTTGTCTCATTTTCCAAGCACACAATGGATATATTCGAACCAAAAGACTGAGCCACTAATGATACATCTAATGATACAGTACAGTACGGTATGATGGAGATATTAGCCTAATTCCCTAGTTATTTAAATCAAAGTGAAAGCAAAAAATGATGTTTCTAAAAATATACTCAGAGAGCTAATCGTTTGACATTAATTATGAACATGTACTGTACACATTTACAACATATTAATTTCATATCTTGAGAGGTCAAAGCGCTTGTAGTCTAGTTGGAAACTGATATATACTGTAAATCTGTAACCAAGTGGTCACCAACCTGATCCCCTGAAATGAATGATTTGTTATTTAGACTTGTTCGAATAATTTGCCACATTGCAAATATGCTAATGTTAAAGTTTTGTTTTAAAGTGTTTACAGATTTTGGGGAGATACATGAGGTTTCAGAGCTGGAACGAGTGATTCAGTACATTGGAAATTACAGATTTCAGAGCAACAGATTTATTGATCGGAATTGGAAAGAGACTACTAGTACATTCGAAATTACAGATCATCCGTAAAGAAATGAATTGGACTGCAGGTAACAGAAAACAAAGATGAACGAACCATCGACCGATCGAACAAGGAAATCATCATCAATCTTAAGTACAGTCAGCTAGCTAGCAGAGCAGAGAAACTAGAGATATCAATCTATCCAAAATTAGTCTTAGCTAGCTATATTCGTATGTATTCACCTTGAGAGAACGATATCGTCGGATGTTGATCAATTGGTAGCAGGTGATTCTTCACCAGAGGCAGTTGCGGGTATAGCATCATCAGGGTCACTGCTTCCACCATTAGGGACGACAGCATCATCAGGATCACTGCTTCCATCACCAGGGACAAGTCTATCATCACCATGACCACTGCGTCCACCACCAGGGACGATAGCATCATCAGGATCACTGCTTCCACCACCAGGGAGACGTCTAGCATCATCCAGACCGCGTCCAACATCAGGTACGATAGCATCATCCAGACCACGTCCAGCACCAGGAAGATGTCTAGCATCATCCAGCCCGCGTCCAACATCAGGGACGATAGCATCATCCAGACCACGTCCAGCACCAGGGAGACGTCTAGCATCATCCAGCCCGTGTCCAACATCAGGGACGATAGCATCATCCAGACCGCGTCCAGCACCATTGAGACGTCTAGCATCATCGTGACCACGTCCACCACCAGGGACACATCTATCATCATCCTGACCGCGTCCAGCAACAGGGACACGTCTATCATTATCCCGACCGCGTCCACCAGCAGCACCCATGCGTCTAGCATCACCGTGACCGCGTCCACCAACAGCACCGACACGTCTAGCATCACCAGCACCGACACGTCTATCAACATCAGGGCTTCTAGTCCACCATAGACCGGATGCAGGAAAAACAGATGCATTCATCCAATGAAAACACAGGGGCAAGCAATGGTATTTTGCACAGGCGGCGGCCAGGATCACCACAAAGAAGACCACAGCAATGATTACAATTATCAATCCGACACCTAAATCTGCCATTTTTTTTATGAGCAGCAGTTAACTAACTGATCAGTGTGTGAGAGTGAGAGAGATGAAGGGAATAAGAGTGAGAAAGAGAAGATTACTGCATGTGAATATGTGATTATTATTATTATTACTGGAGTATTTATAAACGCAATTAAAGCAAAGGCAAACTAAATTGTATATGTATACACCAACATTTAGATATACAAGTATGTAACCGTCTTGGTGAAAATATCTGTACGAGAGCGGGAAAATGTATTCTGTTTTGCTTCTGTTATTTTCAAGATCGAGCTGTGCTCTCCTGCTTCTCGGTTCATGTTGATTAATTTGTACTCTATACTAAGTATTAATTAGTAAAATTTCTTAATTCAAAGAAGCTTGATCCTAATTATGCCGAATTTGGCAATTTTGGTGACGACTACAGTTAGTTGACTTGATAGCACAGGCATCTGAAAATTCCATGAGGTTATTTTCATCAAACATTTTTAGAATTATAAATATTATTAGTAGTAGATATAGTAGATGAGTAGACGCCAAAATTAGTGGTGTTACAGTAGCTAGTAGCAAAAACAGAATGTATTAATTATTTCGAAGGCTCGAATTGACCAAAAAATCAATTATTTCGAATAGGAGATATAACGTAGAGTTTTCCTTGTCACGGTTGTAACAAGGACCGTAAAGTAAAAACAACACGTAATTTGAAATGTATATTTACATATAACTCCATCGTTAATTAGTTTTCTTTCTTCTTTTGATGCCATTATCAATTCTTTTGACATGTAATTCTTCCTGATCATTATGCATGGACACTTGACCCTTATTCACTACACAACAGAGAGTTCAATTTTCATTACGAAGTTTCTTAGTTTTATAGTTTTAACAAACATCTACTAGCTCCAAAATACAGAGTAGAAGTTACAAACAACTTGCACATTATAAATACTGCCACTTGTGATTAATAAGAACGAACTCAATTAATCTACATTAATACGAATATATCTATGCGCAATAAAAGTAAATTTGAAGACAGTAAACCAGTAGTTCACTAATTGCAACAGATTTTATTGATCAAATTTGGAAAGACGTACACTAGCAGTGCAGTACATTCGACTTGAAATCTACAGACATGAATTGAAATGCAGGATACAGAAAACAACAAAGAAGAACGAACCGATCAATTGATCATCGAACAGTGAAATCAGCACCAATCTTAAGAACAGTAAACTAGCTAGCAGATCATCAGAGGAGAGCAGAGAAACTTGAGCTCATAGATGAGATCAATCTATCCAGCAGAAATAGTCTATCTAGATAGCTACATGCGTATGTATTCACTTTCGGAGATTGATCAATCAATCGGATCATCGAAGTTGAATAGTTGCCATATACCGCGTCCACGACCAGCTGGGACACGTCCAGCAACCTCGTGACCGCGTCCACCATGTCCAGCACCAATATCGTGACCACGTCCACCAAGTCCAGCACCAGCACCAATATCGTGACCGCGTCCACCAAGTCCTGCAGCAATGTCGTGACCGCGTCCAGCACCATGACGAGCGAGTGCAAGGAGTTCCCTGTCTTCAGGACCAATGTCAACGATTGCAGTAGCATCAGCAGGCGAAGTTCGCCACTTTAGAAACAACCATATTGCCAAAACGACCAAGGCCAGCACACCGAGGACCACAGCAGCAACGATTCCAACGATCTCTAGTACAGAGAAACCTGCCATTTTTTTATTTTTTTTATTTTTATGAGCAGCAGCAGCAGCAAACTAACTAATTAAAAAGAATGAGAATGAGAGTGATAGAGAGGGAGCTAGAGCCTGCCTAGAGAGATGAAGAAAAGAAGAGAATGAGAATGAGAAGATTTGTGTGATTATTACTCCACTATTTATAATAAACTTGATTAATTAAAAGCCAAGGCAAACTAACTGCCTGCTATACGTATAAACCAACAATTAGATACACAATTAGTTAGTATATAACCGTCTTGGTGAAAATATCTGTAACTAATTCGAGCGGGAAAATGTATTCTGTTATGCTTCTGCTATTTTCGAGATCGAGCTAGCTGTGCTTCTCTGTTCTCGACTCATGTTAATTAATTTGTACTCTATTCTAATAAGTAGAATTTCTAGTTAATTAAAGAAGCTTGATCCTAATATGCCGACTTTGGCAATTTTGGTGACGGCTACAGTTGTAAGTTGTAACAACTACGCCTCTAACGGTAGAATCGTGTTTATAATTTTGGACTAGCAAAATATGAATATGTGTATTTATTATAGTTTTGGTGACAATTGCATGTCTACTTTCTGAAATCCTAAAATTGAGTGTTGATAGAACCTATCTAGTTAAAAGGGGAATATCAATTGGACTTTAGGGAAAAGTGTGTTTGGGTTACGGGTTGGGCAATGGATTCGATTAAACATATCAAGAAAAATTTAGTCCATTATCCAATCTGCTATTTGCTACTTTGGTTATTTCAAAATATTTATAAAATAGATTACGCACCGTGAAATAGTAAAACAATAAGCACACAACACAAGTTTGAGGCATCCAAAATAATACATCGAATGCGAACTCATAATGCCCAAAATCCCAAAGTATCAACAATAATAGTGCTACATTAGGGGATAAAAGAGGCGACGGCGTGATATGAGACTCGGGCATGTGAGTAGAGTGAAATACATTAGATGTTTTGTAACACACTGGACACTAATGGGCTGAAGGTTTGAGCCTTTGCGCCAATACGGTTACACTTGAGCTGCTTTGTAGGGTAATTTGTTGGCCCCACATACCAACATGTGTTTTTTCCGCCTAAGAGTATAAACCTGTTTATAATTTTGAATTTAAAAAATGAATAGTATATATTTATTGTTTTGGATCGAGAGAAGTGCATGTCTACTTTGTGTCTGTTTTCTATCCTACCATAGGCTTTTCTAGCATTGTAGACAAGCCAGTTCATCCCTACTCACATGACGTTGAGTGTGTGAACTGCGTGGATGATATTGTCATCCCGATATGAGATCAATTTCTTCTAATTTTACTTTTTATTTATTTTTTATTTACTTGATATGGAGTATAAATTGTTAAAATAAATAAAAAGCTAAATATAAAAGTTGAAAAATTAAATTTAAGAGGGGATAAATGTTGGAGAGTATTTTTCATCTTTGGATGTGAATAATTAAAAGTCACGTGACATAAAAAATAAAATTTGAAATGGGATAATTGTTGGAGAAAACTTTACGTGCATCCACATTTTAAATGCATTATATTATCCACCCATTGTTGAGACAATACCAAACTTGTATTTAGTGTTTTATGTCTTACAAGTTTCAATACATCAATTATTATGAGACCCCCAATCATATTGTGCCATAGACTAAACACTAGTATTACTACTTTGTATAGCATTTTTTTAAACGACCAATATTACAACTACTCCTACTTTACTGCTATACAATATATATCCTAAACCACCTTATCTACACCTAAATCGCCTTATGTCCCCGACAGGGATTGATCCCTGCAGCTCTCCTTCACCAACCCAGCTCCTTTCCGCTATACCACTTTATAACCCCACTACTTTGAATAGCATATTTCCTTGCCAAGTAAGCAAGTAGCAGTTTTCGGGATGACTACAACTAGAATCAGTAATATAGCAGTAATATCTTCTGTAGCAATTTTAGGATTTATGTCAAACTTGGATAATAATTTTCATCTTCATAAAATATTAAATTATTACTTAATTTTGATATTTAATTTTTTCTTTTAAAAGAACTTATTAATGATTTTGATTACAATTGTTTTTTTTCTTTTTTTCTTTTTCAAACTTGGAAAAGATCATTTGAAAATGATTCTAAATAGTAGTATGTAAAACTATAGTTGAACAATCTAGAATCCTCTCATCTCAACTTACAGTGACAAAGTTACAACCCCCATAAACTTCCTACAGTAGGATATGATTTTTTTTGGAGATCTCCAACAATTAGAAGGAACTTTAGAAAATGCTCGCGTTTTTTTTTTCCCTTTCTTTCTTGTAATTCATATCGGGGGCGGAAAAGTAACTCTACATATTGGTTTTAGATCCAGTATCAATTGTGTTAAATATCGGGCCGACTAATGAACTAAGCTCATGACCGAATGGCACACAAAGCCACTTTGCAATAATTTCCAAAGATAAAATATAAATTAGTTTGTAATTCTGAACAATTGAATGTATAAATTATTTAAGGCTTGAATTGACCAAAAATTCAATTATTTGAAATAGGAGATGTAACGTAAAGTTTTCCTTATCTCGGTTGTAAAAAGTAAAAAGGATTGTAAAAGAAAAACAACACGTAATGTGACATGCGTATTTACATATAACTCCGTCGTTAGTTTTCCTTTTCTTATTCTTATGATACCACATTATCAATTCTGTTGACACGTAATTCTTCTTCATTATTATGCATGGATACTTGTGATTAATAAGAACGAGCTCAATTAATCTAATTAACATTAATACGAATTTAGCTATGCACAATGAAAGTAAAAATTTGAAGACGGTAAAACAGTAGTTCACTAATTGCAACAGATTTTATTGATCATCAAATTTGGAAAGAGACTAGCAGCAGCAGTACATTCGAATTGAAATCTACAGACATGAATTGAAATGCAGGTAACAGCTGAAAACAACGAAGAAGAACAAACCGATCGATTGATCATCGAACAGTGAAATCAGCATCAATCTTAAGAACAGTAAACTAGCTAGCAGATCACCAGAGGAGAGCAGAGAAACTTGAGATCATAGATGAGATAAATCTATCCAGCAGAAATAGTCTATCTAGCTAGCTACATGCATGCGTATGTATTCACTTTCGGAGATTGATCAATCAATCGGATCGATGTTGATTAGTTGTCATGACCGCGTCCATGGCCAGCAACCTCGTGACCGCGTCCACCACGTCCAGCACCAATATCGTGACAAAGTTCAGAACCAATATCGTTAAAAAGTTCAGCAGCACGACGAGCGAATTGGAGTTCCCTGTCTTCAGGACCAATGTCAACGATTGCAGTAGCATCAGCAGGCGAAGTTCGCCACTTTAGAAACAACCATATTGCCAAAACGACCAAGGCCAGCACACCGAGGACCACAGCAGCAACGATTCCAACAATCTCTAGTACAGAGAAACCTGCCATTTTTTTGATGAGCAGCAGCAGCAGTAACCTAACTAATTAATAAGAATGAGAATGAGAATGAGAGTGATAGAGAGAGCTAGAGGCTAGAGAGATGAATGAAGCAGAGAATGAGAATGAGAAGATCGATTTCTATGATTTTTACTCCACTATTTATAATAAACGTGATTAACTAAAGCAAAGGCCGAATGCAAACTAACTGCCTGGCTGGTATACGTATAAACTAACCATTAGATACACAATTAGTTATGTAACCCTCTTTGTGAAAATATCTGTAACTAATTCGAGCGGGAAAATGTATTCTGTTTTGCTTCTGTTATTTTCAAGATCGAGCTGTGCTCCTCTGTTCTAGGTTCATGTTAATTAATTTGTCAGACTAAGAGACACACATAATAGGAAAACAGGGCCGTCAATACTAAACTGAACAAGACACACAATTGAAGATGATTGATCTCAATTACTCATATATTTCATGAAAATAACTGTAGTATAACTCGATAATCACATTGTCAATTTTCAAGATAGACAATCTACAGTGGCAAATGAATAATATCAAGCAAAGTAAACGACTCCCATAATCACCAGATTTACCCAGGTCAGTTAAGCTCATATCCTTATCAAGTCGATGACAAGCCATTAACAAAACCAAAAAAAATTTCACCTTTGATCAAATATATCTACAGACTGAAGGTAAAAAGGATGAGAGAAACAACATATTGAGGGAAGAAAATAAAATCCAACTTGAAACAAAAACTTATATTTAATCAGTAGATATTGATCATTCATCTTGTTACTGATTCATGGGGCCGGAGTTCGACGAGTACTTTGGTAATCCATGAAGCTGAAACGACAAGCTAGCACATCGAGATCGTGCATTATTTATCCCACCGGATCAGTGAAGCTTTCAAGCTTGATATTGGCCTTGGTTTCCAGATCGGAAGACGCCATTGACGGATTAGGGGCAAAGGTTTTGTATTCGAGAATTGAAGCTTGAGGTTTGTGAATGGTTTTCTATGGATTCCAATTGGATCTCTCTATGTGTGAGTAGTAGAGACGATGACTTGAAGTTGAATTGGGATTAGTGGTGTTGTTGTTTGTATGTACGAGGGAGGGATGATGAATTGATGATAGGATTGTGAATTGAAACATGGGAGAAGAAAAGTTATACTCCGTAGTTACAAAGACTACTATTTTCTATCGGGTATTTTCTCATGGACGGTGGTGAATTTGCCGGAGGAATTAAGAGAGGCGGCGGAGAAACACGAGTCGTGATAAAAGGGAAAGAGAAAGTATTATTCTCATCCATCAATACAATATCAGAGTATATGAGAGTATATATATACAAGTAGAAAATTGTACTAGAGAGATATTACATTTATATAATTATCCATAACAATTCTAATTAATTAAACAAGCTTGATCCTAATTATGTCAACTTTGGCAATTTCGGTGAGGACTTCAGCTGATAAAGGTAAATATAGTGAAGTTCTAACAAAATATGCCTCTCTCTACTAACGGTAGAAACGTGTGTACAATTTTGGTCTAGTAAAATATGAATATGTGTATTTATAGTTTAGGTGACAACTACATTTCTACTTTGTGTTTTTTTTATAATTCTATACGTGACACCGAATATTTTAATGTATTTTACTTATACCACATTTGGAGAAGATCATTCGAAAAATGATTATAATAAGACTACCCTAGTAGACAAGTACGTATAACCTAAACAATATCCAATCGTGATGTATGTAATTTTGTTGAATCATAGAGTATATTACCACGTTAATTTATGTAAAGGCGTTTATACATTGGACTTCATATTGATATGTGGTGCATATATATATTATTATTTGATTGATAAAATTATATAGTTGTATCGTTGTATGAAAACCGAATTAACTCAAAGATTAAATTTTTCACCATGGCAATAGGCATTAACGGATTCGAAGAAGGTTCGTGTTTTTAGATTATGATTTTTTTGCAGTTTATCCATATAACATAAAGTATTATTAACCTCATGGTAAGAATTCAGTACAATTATAATTTTCAGCAAATGATCCAACAGCTCAACATTTCAGTATACAAACATTTCTCACGTCCTAAAATTGAGTGATGATGGAACCTAGCTAGAGTCAAACGGGAATATCAATTGGACTTCATGGAAAAGTGTGTTTCTCTACAGGTTTTGCAATGGATCCGATTAAACATATCAAGAAAATTCAGTCCATTATCCAATCTGCTATTTGTTCCTTTTTTTTTTTTTTTCCAAATTATTTATAAAACAAATTACGCAATGTGAAATAGTAATTAAAGTACTAATATAATAAGCCGATTGATTTACCCAATTGATTGACCTACCAATCAACTTTAATCCGTTGATCATGCTTATCCAATTTCAATCTGGTGCGTACATGTGTCATTATTTAATTCTAAGGTGTAGGGTTCGAATCCTGTTGGCGTGATTTTTCTCTATTATTTGTATCATTATTTTAGTTGAAGGTGTTGGGTTCGAATCTTATTGACGTAAATTTTTTTCTGTTTTATTTATTCTCTTCTTAAATTTTTACTTTTTAACATAAAGTTGTACGGTCGTATTATACTTAATTTAAAAATAACCATGATATTTTGACCTTAAATTATTCTTAAATCATACGATTAAAATAATCAAAAACCTCAAATTATGAAGTTACAATGTTTATATTTTCATAATATAATTTTTTAATTATTTTACTTGAATGATTTACAATTAATTTTGAGGTCAAACTAATCCTCGAAAAAGTCAATAAAACCAAATGTTACACTTGTTATTGGACGGAGGAAGTATTTTATTTACCAAAACGTCAATTTAGCTCTGATGATAGAGAACCTGAGGATACTAGCTAGGCCACTTGGAATTTGAATATCGTCCATATTGCGGCATCAACATAACAAAAGGCATTGACGAAATAAAATGGCAAGAGATAATGACGCACATGACAAAAGATTCAACTGATGAACACCAATTAACATGCGAAAGATGCATTGCATATTTTGAAGTTGAATGTTTTCAAAGCCTAGAGATGTATATGATGGTTCTTAACTCATCGAAAGAATACTTTTCGTATGTCTAATATAGTTCAATTCAAAACTATTAATTGCATAACTACAAAAACTATATACATTTATAGGACACTATTTATGTTAAGTTTGAAGTCATTATGTGAAAATTATATATTTACTCCATTCATTTCAATATATTATTTAGTAAAACAATATGTTCTACAAGATTACGCTGCGACGAGACCTTGCAATCTTTCTCAAGTGTCAGTAGCGGAACGTTCTGCGGTTCCTAGTAAAATAACACAAGTTTGAGGCATCCAAAATAATACATTAAATGTGAACTGATGATGCCCAAAATTTCAAAATATCAACAATAACAGTGCTACAATAGGGATAAAAGAGGCGTGAGAGTGGGGCAAGTAAGTAGAGGGAAATACATCAGGTGTAGGGATGGCAATTTGGGCCAGCCAGCCCGAGCCCGGACCAGGCCCGACCCGATCATGTTGGGCCAGGGCTACCCGATCAGCCTATTGGGCTGGGCTTGGGCCTGTTATATAGGCCCATGGGCCGGGCCTGTGCCAAAATTTCTAGCCCGCTAGTCCGGCCCGGCCCAAATGTGTATATATTTTTCTTTATATTTTATATATAATATGACTATTTTGTTTGTTATTTATACATTATTAGTATTAAATTAAGTTGTAATTTATATATTTTTCATACTTTTCTATGTATTTATAATATTTTTATTGAATTATATATTTTAATATACATCACAGTCAATAATTTAGTATAACTTTTTGAAAGTTTTTTGTTTAAATTATTAAATCTTTTTATTTCTAATTTTTTTAAAAATATTATCTCCTACAATTTGTGACTTTTGAATTTTTTTGAAAAACAAAAATAAAAAATGGGCCAAGCCCGAGGCCGGCCCGACCAATGATGGGCTGGGATTGGGCCTAAAATTTTGGCCCGCCCTCGGGCTTGGGCCGGGCCTGGGCCTGGGCCAAGTGTGTCGGGTCAGAATCGGGCCTCTGACGGTCCGGCCCGACCCATTGCCATCCATAATCAGGTGTTATGTAACACACTGGCCACTAATGGGCCGAATGTTTGACCAACCTTTGGGCCAATGCATTTACCTTGGGTTGTACTATGGGGTAATATGCTGGGCCTATTAACCAATAAGTGTTTTCTCTGCGCACTTTGCCCCATTTGTGCGTGCACAGGCAACTTCTGAGAGATCACCCATCCTCTAGGAAGCACGGGGACTTCAAAATGGATGACGTATCCGCACGGATACGCGAGGGATACATATTCCTCTATTTTTTAATTAAAATTAAATCTATAATGGTGTGTGTTTATGATAATGATGCGGTTGAGATATAAGATATATGTATTTTTTAGTTTATTGGACGTTTATATGATTTTTTTTCTTATTTGGTTGGTTAGTATTCACTAAATTTAAAATTTTTAGCTTAAAATGTTAAATATATTAAAAATATTTATATAAAGTAAACGTATCCTACACATATCCGTATCCTATATTTTTTAATTTTGACGTTTCCACGTATCCGTCTCGTATCCGTCTCCGTGCTTCTTAGCCCATCCTAGAATTTCTTTAGAACAAACACACTTATCTTTGAAATTCTTCTTTTAATGGATTCCTGAAAATAAAAATAAAAAACAGTTTATTTTATTAGTATGAGTAGCCGATTTCAATCCCTTTAATTATTTCAAACAGGAGACGGTTAGAGTTTTACAAAAGGATTGTAAAGGTAAAATAGGAAACATAAAATGCCAAAAAATTACTCAAAAAACTTTGTTACCGGTCTATAAAATACGTTGCCGACTTAATGGACATCTGATTTAAGCCCAATCCAGTTAGAACTTGGATCTTATCTCAGCTGTTTCAGGGATTGGGATTTGTAATCCCTATAAATAAATATCTTCCCCCAACCATTAAAATCTTTCACGACCAAATTTTCAGCTCGCCGGTAACTTACACCACCGGCCAAATACACCGCCTCCTCAATCTTCAAACACATATCGTTCCGGCTACTCCGAACACTCTAGCTCACGGAAAAGGCGAGTAAATTCCTTTTACCCTTTTATCTTTTCCGTTCGAATTTGAATTTATTATTCTTCGATCTGAGTATTGAATTGTTACAAGTTTCAGGGTGTTAGGTTTTGATTTAGTTAAATTGGGAACGAACCTTCGTATCGACTTTAATAGTATCATAAATTCATACATGTGTTTGTATAGATTGGAATTAGGGTTTTTTGGTTCTGGATTTGGTGCTTAGATTGATTTGGGATTAAAATTAGGTTATGTATGCATAATAATAGGTTCTAAGCTTTTGATTAAGTAGAAACTTTTTATGATATCTCCATGTGTGGCTTTTTTAAATTTTGATTTATTAGTTAAATGATGGACGAACTTCGATTTTGATTTTCTACTACCATAAATTAAACTGATAGATGTTATTATAGATGCTGCTCTGTCAGTTTTCCAGTTTCTGATTGTCTTTGTATGTTGATTGTTTTTCTGCAGGGCTAGTAAGGACAGAGTTTAGATATGGCTGCTTTGGCTGAAATTCTTCCGAAGGCGAAATCATCCACCAGTACAAATTATGACCACTCTAATGATCCGTGGTTCAAGCAGAGGTATAGTGCAGCTGAGGCTGAGAATTCTGAGGCTCCCAAGGCACATAAGCCGGTGCCTCGTTACTTGAAGCGAGCCGGGTTTAAGCCATCCAAACCCGAGGATTTTGGGGATGGAGGAGCATTTCCAGAGATTCATTATGCACAGTATCCGCTTGGAATGGGTCGAAATACAGGTCAGAAGCCTGGTGCGAAGACTTTGCCTCTGACTGTAGATGAGCGTGGAAATTTGAGATATGATGCGATTGTGAGGCAGAATGAGAATTCGAAGAAGATTGTGTATGCTCACCACTCGGATCTTGTTCCTGTGTTTGTGAAGGATAATGAGAAAGAGGAAGAGATGGAAATGGATGAGAAGCAGAAAGAAATTGAGGAGACTATGCAGGACACGAAAGCTGCACTTGAAAAGATTGTCAATGTCAGGCTTAGTGCAGCGCAGCCCAAAAATGTACCAACTCAGTCCTCAGACTCTAAATTTATCAAGTACAAGCCCTCACAGCAGTCTGCAGCGTTCAACTCAGGGGCCAAGGAGAGAATAATTCGGATGGTGGAGATGCCTGTTGATCCTTTGGAGCCCCCAAAGTTTAAACACAAGAGGGTCCCGAAAGCATCTGGTTCTCCACCTGTGCCAGTCATGCATTCTCCCCCTCGCCCTGTGACGGTGAAGGACCAGCAAGACTGGAAAATCCCACCTTGCATATCTAATTGGAAGAATCCAAAAGGGTATACAATTCCTCTGGACAAGCGTCTGGCTGCGGATGGTCGTGGACTTCAGGATGTTCAGATTAATGATAATTTTGCAAAGTTATCTGAAGCTTTGTATTTAGCGGAGCAGAGTGCAAGAGAAGCTGTTGCTGTGCGGTCAAAGGTTCAGAAGGAGATGATGTTGAAAGAGAAGGAGAAGAAAGAGATGGAGCTTCGTGAATTGGCTCGCAAAGCGAGATCCGATAGAACAGGTGGTGTGGCACCAGCAGCTGCTGTTCAGATGCCTTCTGAGAGAGGTGCACCCGAAGATGGTGACATGGACATGGATTATGATCGACCAAGAGGTGTTCAGAAGGAGTCGAGGGAAGAGAGAGCCGAGCGGTTGCAGAGAGAGAAGATCCGTGAGGAGCGGCGCAAGGAAAGGGAAAGGGAGAGGAGACTGGAGGCTAAAGATGCTGCAATGGGGAAGAAGAGCAAGATCACGCGTGACCGGGACCGTGATATCAGTGAGAAAGTTGCACTGGGAATGGCATCGGCTGGAGGAAAGGCAGGGGAAGTTATGTATGATCAAAGATTATTCAACCAAGAGAAAGGGATGGACTCTGGCTTCGCTACAGATGATGCATACAATATATATGACAAAGGGCTGTTTAATGCGCAGTCTACTATGAACACTCTGTATAGGCCCAAGAAAGATGGGGATGATGAAATGTATGGTGGTGCGGATGAGCAGATGGATAAGTTGATGAAGACTGAACGCTTCAAGCCTGACAGAGCTTTTGCAGGTACATCTGAAAGGGCTGCACCAAGAGATGGGCCTCTTGAGTTTGAGAAGAACCAGCCAGCTGAAGAAGATCCATTTGGTTTGAACCAGTTCTTGACTGAGGTCAACACTGGTAAGAAAGCAATTGATAAAGTTGGCTCTGGAGGAACCATGAGGGCTACTGCAGGGTCAATGCGAGACGGCTTTGAAGGATCAGGTAGATCTCGTGTTAACTTCGAAAGAAGCAAACGTTGAGTTCCTAAAGCTACAAATGAACTATTCAGGTATCTTCTTAGAGACCGATGGATTTGGAATGCAACTCTTCAGTAGCAACAAACACTCTGTCTGTTCCGTTCTTTTCTCAGTTATTTTCACCAAGTAGTATGGATTTCAAATTTGACTGTTCTGTATTAAACATTCAACTCCAAACAATGCTTTATGTGTGATGAGTGAGGTTGGAGTTCTGTCACGTTTTTCTTGATTGAGACTTGAGCATCTCATGTTGAGGTGCGTTCTTGCAACTTTTCATGATTCCGACTTGTGAAATTGCTGGTTTTACTTTTACATATAAGAATTACAAATCGGTTTGGAGAAAGTATGTACTCCGTTCAGAAAAATTCAACTAAAATAATTATTTGATACTCGAATTCTTCAACTCCTGCATAAGCATATTTAGTTTTAAAACCGCAAAGAAAAGGAAAATTACGAATTTTACAAGAAATGATCTACGAATATGCTTAATTTGTTATTGTTCTTCATCATCGTCTTGATCAGGCAGCATCGACTCCTCAAACTCAGAATCCATAACTACTCCATCCATAACATGAACAGTGAGATTCCCCATCTTCAATCCAACTTCCTCTGCAACAACTCCATTAACCACAACCATCCCCTTCACATCCTTGTAAACATACAACTTGAATCCAGAAATCGAATCATACACCACTTCCTTCACGTAATCCAAATCCTTAGAAGAAATCCACCTTGGCACAGCTGAAAACGCAAGCACTCGAGTAAGAACAGCGTACGAGTTGCTATCGTTCGACTTCAATCTTAAATCTCTGATAATTGTGTTCTCGGATGGAAGGAACAGAGTGAACTTGAGATCTTCAGGTAGCATTTTGATCAACGACTTTCCGAACTTTCCGATTCTCGGAGAGGTTAACTTTGTTGTGGATTGGCTTGATCCTGATGTGCTGGTGAGTTGTAGAAGAGAGATGATCTGTATGATGAGGAATGTGATGGAGATGGTGATGTAGAGGAGCTTCCATGGCTGTGTTGTCCTCCTGTTTCTACGCATCTTGTACTGTTTCCAATGTCCAAACACGCCTTTGCTTGATCTGGTTTAATTGGGTGTTGTTGGATTGTGATACAAGCAAGCTAACTGGATTCTCAGGCCCAGTGTTCACTTGCACTGTTACTGGACTTTTGATGGAAGCCCTCTAGAATAGAGTTGTTTTTACGCCTAGGAGCCCAATTTTCGATTTCCAATCACAATACGGCCAGTTGTTTTGCGTTTTAACCAGAAAACGGTCCCATGGAAATTTCGTATCTGGGTTTCGATTCTGCTCCCTTCACTGGGGTCTGATACCATCAGATCAATTGGTTTACATTTTGAAAAAACCTGATTTCCATGGATAGCTCAAAATAACTTAACAGGATGACATTGTAAGATGTCACATTAAAAGGAAAAAAGACAGAATTACAATATCACATTGAGTTAGATAGTAGTACAAGTTTAAGTTCCAAGACACAAAATTAATGTATAATAGAAAAGGCCTAATGGAATTCAATCAGAACAATAACAAGTCTATTGTGAGATCATGAGTCTGCAGGTCCTAAGTATGACGTCTCAGCCTGCTACTACCAATGTTGATCTCATCACCAATTTACATGAGGACCTAGTGAGTCAGATTTTGTCCTCCTTACCAACAAAGGATGCTATTCGAACTAGTATATTGTCTAAAGCTAGGAGATACAAATGGAGATACTCTTCCAACATGGAGGTCGATGATTTCTCATCTAAGAGGACATTTGTTCAACTTATGGACCGTATACTACTTTTTTCTGAGCATTTGACAAGTTTCCGCATCTCAATTTGGAATTATCAATATGGTTCTAATTGTGTGCATGCATAGATTTCTATGATATTGAGACACAACCTAGAAACTTTGGAAGTAAAGTGTCATTCTAGCTAAAACCCCGACTGACATTGTCTTCCCGTGTAACCTTCTCAATAGCACTTCATTGAGTAGACTGTATCTGCGTCATTCATGGCCTTCATGTTCAACCATATATACTATGCAGTATTGGTATATTCAACCATATCCTTCATGTTCAACCATAAATGTTGTTGTCAAGAATTGTGCTCCTAACCTAACAAGTCTGGATCTTTGGAATGTAAAGGTTGTAAATGTGAATCATGATGATTCTAGCACTGTGACTTTCACTTTTCCTCTACTAAAGACATTCAAAAAGGTGTTCTGTGTATATGGTTAAATGTGAAGTTGGTGGAGATAAATGCACCTTCACTCACTACATTCAAGACTTTGCCAATGTATAATGGCGAATATGATCACTATTCCTAGACTAGTGGAGGGTCCTATTTGCAGTTTACCATTATTTCCTTAACATCTCTCTTAGACCATTTACAACAGTTTCCCTATAAAACTTTTCCTAAAATCGTTTTAAACTTGTTCCCTATAATATTTTAAGTACGTATTTAACAATTCACTAAAATCAAATTCCCTTTTAGTGATTTAATATAAATATAAATAATAATTTTAATAACCACATATTCTAAATATAGTATATAAATTAATAATTAATGCACTAAAAAAGTTTTAGCCATGCACAAGTTTAGACATGTGAAGAGTGCTCCCTATTTATTTAGGTGATCCACACAAGTTTTAGGGGATCTGATTTGTTAGGATTTTAACACATATTTTAATATTTTGCTAATATTTAAGAAAAAATACAATTTAGGGAAGCTGTTGTGAATGCTCTTATCTTATGTTTTTATCTGGTGTGCTTAGCCCATTTGCATTGATAGATTTTATTTATAGAGATTAGAGAGGGGCATTTTTTTTATTTTTTAACTATGAGTTTTTCTACACAGGATCAATAAGCTAATAAAAAGATCAGAACTGATGATATAGAGATCTGATATTTATCAATGTTCAGGATTGTAAACAATGTTGCCAGCATATATTATAAGGATCAATGCCAGTAGAATAAAAATGATATATACTCATCCGTTTTTTTAGATTACTTACGTTTGCTTTTGGAACGGTTATTAAGGAGGTTGGTATAATGTGTGTGATGTTTGAGTTAGTGGCAGGACCCACAATAAAGTTGTGAAATAAAAGTTTGCCAAAAAAGAAACATAAACAATCTAAAGAAACGGACTAAAATTGAATACGTAAACAATCTAAAAAAACAGATGAGTACCCGATAAGAAAGGTATTATTGTCTGTAATAAAAATCTGACTATGTGTGGAATAAATGTAAGGAAGGCGAATTCTAGATGTCGTTGATGAGAGAATGAAGGGTGGCTACGATGAGTCGATGAGAATGATCGACGTATCGATGGTATTGAAGTTGGGACTGGTGTACGTGTTCGAGTTACTAATAATTGGAGCGGCCTAGTATGAGACATGTGAGCTATTTGGAAGGAGCGGTTTTGAGGCCATCGGGGTGGTTGTGGAAACGTCGGCGATTTCGAAGATTATATGCATCAATTTACGCGCTAGCTAGAAGAAATGTGGATTAATCAATTTACGAACAATCACTATTCACTAGATCGCGCGTGAAGAAGCTGAGAAAAATATTAAGGGATCGGAAAGGAAAAAGAAATTGTTAGATGAATAATCACTACTCATGTGGGGCTAAAATGCCCGATGGTATTACTAAAATAAGAGTGGCGTAATTAGCGAAAGGAAACCAATTGGTTAAAAAGAAAAGAAAAGGTTAGACCCGCAAAAGCCCAAGCGGTCCTTCCTTGTTTGAGCTGGGAGGTGTTGCTGCTCTTGGTCCTTCTTGTGGTAGGCGTTCATGATGGAGTTTTATCGGTTGTTCTTCTACTCTGCTTGGTTTTCGTTTGGTAGTTTCCTTGTGGTTGGAGGTTGGAGTTTGTATTCTAGTTCTTTTTTACGTTATATTTTTAATAGTATTTCCCATACTCTTAGATTAGAACTTTGGTATACATATCTTATTTTTGTTTGTTTTTTATTTGGTAATATAATGTTCGAATTTCATTGAATAAAGCACAAGTACTTGTCAAAATTTTATCATCAAACCGACCCAAAAGATAAAAGAAGGAAAAAAAAACACTAGAGTCAACTCCATGTACGTATTTGGTGGGGTTATTTGGGAAGTTGACCCGAGGAGAATAAGTATGATGGACTGAGGTCACTTTAATTATAATTATGATAATTATTTATTTTTCTTCAAATATGAAAGGAGTATGAGCAGGAATCTAGATTAGCTAAGCTAATTGAATCATTGGTTAATTAGTAATTTTAAGTTTAGTAGTAGTAGCTAACTTATGTACGTACGTGATGAATTAAGCTTAGGTGCATGAATGCTGGTATAGATTAAATAAAGATTAGACAGTGTCAAGATGATGACTTTAATTTCTTCTGTTGTATACAGGCTCAAAGTTGGTGACGATGATGTATTCACACTTATATTGATTATGCATACATACCAAATTATACCAAAATATGAAAATATGTATACATACCGTGAATGTACCATTATTATTTAGGTATCAACTACTGTTTTTCTTTTCATTTTTTTTTTCAAATGATTTCTTTTTCTCAAGCTTACTATTGATAAATGTTAGCTATTTGTAGCTGATTGAATTGATGAAAACAAATAATTAAGCTAGTTTATCTTTTAATACCCTAAATAAGCTTATCACGCCCACTAACTTATAAGTTATATATTAGAATAGTACGTAGTTAGATACTTAGATGTACAAAATTATCATCGGAGAGTCGAAAAGGTCAAATCTTTGATGATTCCATCATCTGGCTATCGCACTGACTCTTCTTTCTTTCCTTTCTATTGGTTATTGGATCTGAACCCATGATATCTCGTCCCCAATTCGACTACAACTCTATTATTCCTATTATGGGGCAGAAAAATCTTTGTATTTATTCTTCTTTTTCATTGTTTAGACTACGGGGAACCCTATGCCATCTTACTATGTTATCTGCTCTTGCACACTTCTTTCTTGTGAGGAGGACAAATCGATTCGATCTAGATTCTTGACCCAGATTTGGATACTCAAGTAGAGTTTGGCGCATTCCAAAAGCTTGGAGATCCAACTACAAAACGACAGACGGCAGTCACCCCTAAAATATGGTCTGGTAGTATATATTTGGTTGGATTAGTCATTAAATCGGTACCAGTATAAATCGAAAAAAAATAAAAAAAAGCGTGACATGCATTCTATATATATTTCATAAATAAACCCATCAAGTTGATAAGCTAGTGCAAAAAAGTAACAGTAATTACTTTTTATATTTTGATAGCAGAGGACTTATAATAGATACCTAGCTAGACTTATAGTCGGATCAAAGCTTTTACCATACAAGTAAATCTGTATTCTATTGTAACTGTGTATAAGAGCATTCCCTATAGAGTCTTTTTTTTTACTTAATTGAAGCTTAAAACCTTAATTAAGCCAAAAAATGAATCCAATGGAGGCTTTTATGTGCTACCAATTAGTAGCCCATGAAAAAGGTCTACTAAATAGTAGCCTCCATTTAAGCCTCAATTTATATTAAAAAATTATTTAATCATATTTTTTAGTATGATAATTAATAATAGACTAACATGTGGCATATGGGACCTACATACAAGCTTCAATTCAGCCCCAAACCATTAGAGTCTTCAATTTGAGAAGGACTTTTTTTGGACTTATATGTTTAAAGCATCAATTAAGTCTAAAACCATAATGATTGCTCTAAGTCTTTATTTTTATTATGCGTTATTACTGAGTTATGCATGTGAAAAAATGTTGGGATCTCAATTCTGACATCATCAGGAATGCTAAAAGAACTAGAAATTTCAAATATACCCTCATATTCACAGCAGATAAACGAATAATAATCGCAATAAGACACATAATTACCACTAAGGCCTACTATAAAATAGCAATAACCTGGCGTGGCCGCTTTGGGTTGAGATCAGAGATCTCGGGATACTCCTAATACCGCGGAAGCATTAGAACGTATCGGCCTCCTTGTGGGCGCCTCTCCTGCCGATGGAACGGGTTCGCCTTCCCGTCGGTTGTCTCCCCTACCGCATGTACAATGCACGGTTATCTCCCCTACCGCAAGGTCTAATGTCGCCTATCTCCCCGGGCTGCACGGTACAATATCATAACTCAATAGCAACGATTCATTCACTCAACGCTAGACTGAACTGAACTCTACTGTATTGAACTATGCAAATAATGAATGTCTTACAGAGTATTTATAGGAAAAATTAACAGGCCTAGCTCGCTAAGAAAACGGGCTTAGCCCAACTAAGGGAATATTCTAGAGAATATCTCCTCTAACCCTAACCCTAAGAATATTCTGAAAAATAAAGGACATAAATGTAAATAACTATACTAATCTAATCTAAGAAAGCAATTAAAGGAGATGGCGAACTTGAGGTCTCATAAAAAATAATACGATAAATGATAAAGTGACCGAATAATGTGAAATTTTAATGATTATGGAGTATAAAACCCAACTTTCATTAGAATCTAGTCTTCTTAATTTACTTATTTTTTGTAGTTCATACTATGTATGTCAAGGCCAGGAAAGATATGAGAAAGTAACTCTGTATTAAAAAAGAAAAAATATATATCTATCTTAAATGTGCGTTAATCATATTTTGGAAGTTACTGAGTTAAGTAAACTAAAAAATTAACAACACCTTCGAGGTAATGGACCTGTTGGGCCCAAAAGGTAGATTAGTGTCAAGGTTTGTCACCCACGTGGGCGAATCAAAGACATTATCCCAAATTCCCAATTCGGGTCCAAGAACTTAGACGCCAGTCATATCAATTCTCTAACCACCAAGACCACACTAATTATCTTATTGAGTGAAAGCTAAACACCAAAACAAATGATTGATAATTAAAATTACCATGTCTATACTCTATTGACCCCTCATGATCATTTGATTCATTTATGCCAGGCTAGTGTTTTTTAAAATCACACCCTCAGGAAAATAACCACTAAAAATTATTTTATACGCATATCATCCCATGAATTTTATAAATATATGTAGATTTCCTTCTCATTTATATTAGGGAGACACAATTGCGTCAACAACACTCGAGCCCATCAATTTTACTTAAAGAGCGTCAAAAGACTCAAAACGCAAATGCATACACTAAATTAAAATTGAATGAGTAAGATGAACAAATAAAATTTTGATAACTTGTAAATTAGCCAATTGTGGTTTATATACAACTTTTAATATATTAATATTGTAAAACTCATATCAAACATTTTATAAGATACAAAATTTAAAAGGAAAAATTCTACCCATAAAAAACAAATATGGGAGAATGTATAGCCAATATTACTAATAGGTGCTTTTCGATTGTCTTATCAATAAATTTTATTTGATGGTTAAAAATAAAACATTTGGGTCGGTGTAATCACTCATAGACTACTCTTAGTTAATATATTGACCTACATGTCAACACGTATATATTATATACACTTCATTCTCACTCATGCGTGCACTGCGAAGCTTTTCAGTGAATTACTAAAATTGCTTTTAAAATAAATATTTCTAATTACCTTTAGAGTTCTTATAAATTTATTAATAAATAAATTTCCAAAACTAAATATTTAGCTTCTTATGAATATAGTTATATGAATCCATAGTTCTCTCAAATTTTGGGTAAATTTGGGGTAAAGGACAAAAAATGGAGGTAGAATTGTTAAACTTGAATCATAAAAAAAATGGATTAGCTGGCGGACGCCGACAAATCAGAGAAGACGGCGTGTGAGGTGAAGTGATTATTAAAATGATAGTGTAACCGACCATTCGTTTTATTCTAGTTCAGTTGAGTCAGTCAGGTGATCTAAACATGAGTTAACTGAATGAATGAATCATCATGTATGAATATTAGTAAGATGGAAGGATTGTCCCAGCTGTTCGTTAATATGATGAGAGAGTTTAGTTTAGTGGAGTGTACTAAGTTTAATCCAAGTTGGATAAATAAACAGATTTTCTGTCAGAAGATTTGATTCCGTTAAACCGCCGACTTTATTTATATGACAGCCGTTATACAGAATGTTAAAAGTCGGCTTATCAAATGATTTCATTCGTTTAACCCACCTGGCTAATCCTGCTGGCTTTACTT